>JAKSZP010000073.1:0-236670 GCA_022478985.1 Massospora cicadina | reverse complement strand
GCCCGCTCCATGTGACTCAGTACTAGGTAAGGTTGATCCAGAAAAAGTTTTATCTTAGCTGGAATCGATTGACTTGGTATGGCCAGATTTAAAGATGGAAATTTGAGACAATTTTTATCTCAAATCCTGACAATGATCAAGCAAACCTTCAATTAGGCAGGACTGACCAAAGAGGTTCCAGCTTGGATCGCCAATTGTGTTACTTGCACCAAGCCAAGTCAGATTGCTCCAGTAAGAATGGCCTTTTACACCCTTTACAGCAGGTGGAAGGTCTGTGGACCTCGGTGTCCATAGATTTTATTGTCAATCTCCCCTGTTCTAATGGATTCACAGTGGTGATGGTAGTGGTGGATCGCTTTACAAAATTTCCCTTTTTATTCCTTGCACTTCTGCAATTATGTCAGAAGAAACTGCCCATCTTTTTGTATGGCATGTGTTTTCAAAGTTTGGTCTTTCCCAGAAAATTGTTAGTGACTGAGGTACTCAGTTTACTGCACGCTTTTGGAGTGAACTCCTATCAATCCTGAAAATAACCCCCTGTCAATCCAGAGCGTATCACCCCCAGTCCAACGTTCAGACCAAGCGGGCTAATCAAGTCCTTGAACAATACCTGCATTGCTATGCCACAGCAGTGCAGGATACTTGGTCTGGTGACTTGCCTCTCGCTCAAACTGCATACAATAATGGGATCCACGCATCCACGGGGTTTTCACCATATGAAGCAACGTTGGACTATAACCCATCATTTTCATTCAGGGCATGCTTGCGACCCGAGGTTCAAGCTGCCGCAGATCATGCTACCCATATTCAATCAACTCAAGCCTTAGTGAAGGAACACCTCTTGGAAGAAGCACCCAGTCTTCCATGTTTCCCAATTGTCGCCTTTCAAGGGTGTTATTCCTACGGACCTGGAACCAATCATCATCAATAATGAGGAAGAAGCTGAGGTAGAGGCTATCTTGGCATCTTGCAAGTCAAGACATTCAGTCCAATATCTTGTGGCCTGGAAAGGATACCCAGCCTACAAAAATAGTTGGGTCAAGGCGCGCGATTGTGCAAACTGCATGGCCCTGGTCAAAGCTTTCCACGCATCCCACCCTGGGGCCCCCACCCTCCTCAGAAAATTGCGATGATTATGGCTATCAAGCTACCTAAAGCACACAAGAATGTGGCTCTGGCGCAATTTCCCAGTGGGGGTGCCATTCCTTTGGAAAAAGGAAGGGGTAATGTAAGTCTCATGGAATGTCATTTGGCTCTCAATTGGGCCATCTTCCCATTCCCGAATAAAAAGACACTGAAGAGGATGGCGGTACCTCTCATCACTCAAGGCGACTTTGCTCATGTAGTAGATGAGCAATGGGTAACAGCTCGTCTGCTTCAAATCCCACCTCCAATACCTACACTTACCTCAGCAAAACTGTTGCAGGGAATTAGTGAAATCTGTGCTGAGATTATCAAATTGAAATTGATTGGGTCTAATTCAGCCAGCAATCTGGATGATGCCCAAAATTTGAATGACTGTAAAAGCATGAAGAATGAGATATTGGCCAAATCACCTGAAAGTTCCAATTCAATCTCCAGACCAGTTGAACAAATATCAGGTGCTATCGATGAGGGTTTGAAGCCCTCAAATAGTAATTTGGGCGTTGTACCCAATGTGCTGCTGTTGACCAAACAAACAGTTAAATGACCAAGCGTGGGCAGGTTGGCCGTCCTGAACCCGTTCCCAACCAAATGGACCCATCCCTATAAGGGATGGTCTTGGGGGATTCCCATCGCCCATTGGGCCAAATGACATCATACTAATCATAGGAAACATAGTTGAGCCCTGGTTCGGACGTTTGAGGTTGAACTGACAGAGACTCAGCCCGCTTCTGAATTTTGTGATGTTGGTTCCCAAAGAATAAACCCCCCATTCCCGAATAATGTGCCAGTCAGGCCAAATTTGTTGGGTCCCAACCCCATCCTGTCACTACCCAATTGACCACTATTTAATCAGTTGCATGGCACTGAGAAAATTGTTGGTCAATTTTCTTGCTTTCCTTTCCCAATAAATTTTTGCTAAAAAGTCAAATTTTCTTTATTTCCCGTTCTAAACGCATCCCAGATGGCATTTCCCTGGTGGCCCATCGCCCCACACTCCGGGTGGGCTTTACCAATTCTTTTGATCACCATGGCTCCCTCTATCATCGATTGGGCCCAGCGAGTCAAACACTTTTGGTCTTACAACCCCACTCTTATGAATTTCTGACAACAATACATGGGGATTTTATGGCCCTATGTACAACAATGGATAGAGAGAACCCATCTCCCTATCACCCCCAATGAGTTGGCCTCTCAAACCAAGAATATCGTCGAGACTGTCCCAGTAATCCCACCTCCTGCAGTTAGAACCACTGAGTTGGGAATGGGTTCAGTGTGGTTTGCCGTTGGAATGCTCCTTACCCTGTTGTTACACCACCACTTTGTGGTATCACATTTACCAGCTCCATATCAAGTTGTACGGTCAGCGATGCCTCTGGCATTCTGGCTTGCTTTTTGGGTGTTATCACATCCCGACTGGCAGGCCAGTCTAAACTTCTTCTGCCATTTCCATGACAGTCTTCCCCATCCTGGCTAGGATTCCATCATTGGACATCCTTGAGACCTCAAATGGAAAGAGTTGGAAACGTGTCCCTAACATTTTCCTTTTGATCCAAGTGAACCAACCATAATTGGTTAGCAACCTGCTTAGGAATGGGACTTTCTACCCATTATGGAAGGTCACTTCACCAACCAATTGATTTGCTAGTTGCAGGAGGCATCACTCGCCTCACAACTCACTACTCATTCCTAATCAGTTGGTGGTGAAACCCAACTGATCCCAATCAGTACACCTGATAGTTAATCACTATCAGATGCCCCTATTTTGTCAGCTGCTCTGCCCAATGAGATATTAGGTATTCATCCAGATCAATCCCCGATGGATATGACCAGACAAGTATCCTAAAATCCCCCAAACGTAGTTCCTCCAAAATTTGGGCCAACTAATTTCTGATTCGCTTCACTTTAGGGAATTTTCCCCTAGCAACCTCAGGTAATCTAACATGCTGGGAATATGGGCAAAAATCCCAACACCTGTGATAGGGAAATCTTGGATTAATTTAATACCAGCCACCATGGCTTTGAAGCAGGTACCTCCTACTCCCTGGATCTTTCAAAGTGGGGGTAGCTCATGCAGATGCAACAAGCCCAATTGAGCTTACATCTGCAAGCATAAAAGCTATGCTGGAAACCCTATATCAGGGTTTTAGAATTGATAATTTACAAATCAATCCCTCCCTTGGCCTGTTCTACTATCTTAAGGATCAGGCACTCAAGATGGAGATATATATGAAGTACCGTGAAGCAACTATGGCATCTCTTGCCAGACGTCTCACAGACAGTCAAGAAATCTATGAATTCCTGGTTAACTTTGTTCAACCCTCAATTAATTATACCCAGCGAATAATTGCTAGACAAAATCTGGAAATCATGGAAATCTACCGTATGCAAGGGGAGGAACAATCTTACCAAAATGCCCTACTGGACAAGCTAAATTCCAGTTTTGCTGAAGTCTGAAAGGCAATTGTTGATAATACAGGACTTGCCAATGAAGCTCATGGGAAATTAAACACCCTCAAGGAGCTTCTAAATGGGAGTTCCAAAAATAGCCGCAGAAGTTCTGGCCCACCATGGGTTTTCACAAAAATGGGTAAAAACTATGAATAACTGCTATCAAAAACTGGAAAGCCATTCAGGTTACCTATTGTCTCAATCAGAATGACATACTATACATGCTACCTTGGGCCAAAGAAATCACCTGGAGTTAAATGTATAAGTTGATTTTTTTGAAGAGTACATTCAGGATGAGCTGGAAACTATCAACAAAAACTTTGAGGACTTTGCAGCAAATCCAGCCGTCCCAGATAGGGATGAAGAGGATGCCCAGATCAAAGAAGAATTTTCTAAACTTTGGACTATGGTGTCAAGATTGCAGGCCAGAAATACTGAGATTACTCAGGAAAATTGGGAACTTTGAATGCAGCTATCAACTGCAAATTCTTAAGGAGACAGTATGAACAAAGTTATAAAAAGCTTAACAACCAATCAAGCTTTATTCAAAAATGAGTACGACAATCTTAAAAGAGAATTTGAATCCCTCAAATAGCAAGGCTGAAAATGCTCGCCCAACTCAAAAAAAAAGAAATATGAAAAAGCTCCTCTTATCCGACCAAAAAAACAGCCTGGGAAAGTAACTAAGGGCCAAATTCAGGTGTCAGAATCCAGTAGTTTGGAACAATATCATGAAATCAATTATTGGAAGTTGACACCAATGCAGAAACTGATATTTCGAACATCCATTCTATGCCTAGAGTCCTAGCATCAATCCCAACTCCAGATACTTCCCAACTGGAAAGAGGGCCAATTATGGGTGATGATACACCAAGACGCTCATAAAGAAGTACAACCTATATGCCCAAAATAGGGCGAGATGACTTCAAACCTCTGAATTTACCAAAGTTCAATAAGGATGGAAACGTTCACTCCTTCCTCAAATTATTTGAAAAAGCAATGAGAGAAGCATCAGACCATGCGAAAGGATCAACACTGATTAACTCACTTGATGCCCATAGCTGTGACCTCATCATGCCCTATTTGGGTGACGATTGGTCCTACATGAATGCCAAAATTGCATTAACAAAACAGTTTGGAGGGCCTGAGAAACTAGAAGTCCGAAAAAGAGAGCTTCTTAATATTGAATTCAAACAGGATGAGACTATTAAGGACTTTGTAGATAGATTCTTCCATGAGGCACTGTTCTGCGTGGGTGCAATGCAATAGATAAGTTTGACACCAAGATTGCAATGGAGCAGTGATTATGCCCTTCCGTGAACTGCACAATGTTATGCTGCTTGCCTTCAATGGAAGCTTGGAAATCCAAGAGCTTACCAACTACTTGAGAAGCTGTGCCCGTAATTTTAATACTCCTAATTGGGCCAAAGATCAGCAAAAATCTCGATTTTGGGCCCAAAAAGCAACATGATGTCTGACCAGAGGAAAAATTCCCAAAACATGAACCAAAGATTCGAGAAAAAACAGCAACCAGGGCCAAATACTTTCCACATTTTCAGTCAACAAGGGCATTTTACTAAACAATGATTCAGAAGGTCCAACAAAAATCATGGGGTCAACTTTACTTTATAAAACAACAGTGACAATGAGATGGGAAAAGAGCAGGTGAAGTAGAGGCGGAATGCTCTAACTACACCAATTTTCAAACTGTTCCACCTGACCCTGATGAGCTCTTTAGGGCTGAAGATGTTACTAAAGATAACCTTCACCATATTGTGGCTAATGATGTCATGATGGTCACTACCCAAGCCACATCAAAAGCAACTAAACCCTTAAAAATTACCAAAGAAGCCCAAGCTGAAGAATTAAAACCCTACGCAAAGCAGATTATTGACCAGGGTTTAGACCTCCAACCCAGATGTTCAACCGATCTGCCTAAACTTAACAACGTTCAAGTAGACATTCCCCTGAAGACCTTAGCAGATCACTTCTCAGATATTTTCTCAAGTCTGAAATTGCACCTGGAATTGGGCAGCAATCACAGAATTCACACAATAAATACCTCTGAAGACTACTCTGAATGTACTTATGTGGACATAGCGGTAAACAAGGTATGAGTTTGGGCCATTGTTGATAGTGGTGCTCCTATCAATATAGTCAGCATAAAATTGGTTAAAAACTGAAAATTGCGACCGAGGTTGCCCACTGTCAGGAGTATGGAACCGCTGGAGCGCATACAACCAAATCTCTGGGCGCCTACAGTACCCTACCACTCAGATTTGGATCCATTGTAGTAACAGCACCTGCCATAGTGTTGCTAAATACAAACTATGATATCCTAATTGGGACTGATTTCCTAAGAAGATACGGCGTTGTTACCAATCATAAGGACAATACTATCACCATTCTTGGTCAGGCTATTCCACTTTACTATAACTGTGATAAGGCAGTTGAGAAAAAGAAACCCAGCCTATTCATAAATCTGGCCTACAAATATGGAGTTATCCAAATCGAGTATTCCAAAGCTCGGTCAAAGATAAAATCACTACCCACACAGATTGATGAGTCAAATGGCATTCCAATTTGATCAAATAATACCATCACTATACCATCCAAAGAACAAGTAATCATCCCAATGGGACTAACAATTGATATTCTGGAAGGACTTTATGGTGAAGTATATCAACCATGGTCTAAATCTCTATTTTGAACTAAACAATGCCCCTGGTATTATCATTCTGGGCCACGGAGAAATACATATCTTATAGACAAACCTGCAAAATTAGATCATCTCCATCAGGTGACATCAAACAATCGCTTTTCTGCATCTGTTCCCTACCACGGAAATTCACTCATTCCATGAGTTCAGAACTTTTGTCAAATTAGGGCTTCCCAATAAGAACCAACTCAGCATAGATAATGTTGTCCCTATGGCCGATTTAAGCAACTTGATTAACTCTGAGAAAGTCCAAGCTCAAAGAGTTATTCTCCAAATATTGGAAAATATTTGCACAAGACAATTTCGACTTGAGATGTGCTAATGGTGTCACCCACAAAATTGATACCGGAGATCATAAACCTATTGATTATGCCCAATTAGATGCTCGAGATCATCAGAAGAAGCAGTATCCAAGGAGATTAAGGAAATCTTTAATCGTGGTATACTAGTACCTTCAAAAAGTCCATGGGCAGCACTAACTTTAATATTGAAGAAAAAGGGTGGATGTAACTGAATAGTCATCAATTATTGGAAGTTAAACAACATCATAAAGAAGGACTCATACCCACTGTTACAAATTGAAGACACCTTGTATAAGCTAGGGGGTGCGAAGTTCTTCTCAGCAATGGACCTTATTAGTGGATATTGGCAAATAGATTTTCCCAAAGAGGAGCGCGAAAAATGTGCAATCATAACACAAGAGGGCCTATTCCAGCTGACGAGAATGCCTCAAGGGCTCTGCAACGCCCTGGCTACATTCCAACAGGCAATGGACACAATTCTGGGAGATTTAAAATTGTCATGTTTACTAGTGTACCTTGACAATATCAACATTTTCAGCTGCACTTTTGATGACCACCTGGAACACTTAGAGGATGTTTTCAAAAGGCTGGATGCTGCAAACTTAAAAATCAAGCCCAGGAAAATTCAGTTTTTCAAAGGCTAACTGGAATACCTCGAATTTGTGATTGATAAAGTGGGTCTTTGGCCTCAACCCTCTAAGCTGGATGCCATCTCCAAAATGAAGCAGCTTAAATCCAAGCGCGATATTCAAGTATTCCTAGGCATGATTGGGTACTATCTCCAATTTATCACTGACTTCGCACAACTTGTAGAGCCACTTTTCTAACTGCTTAAAGATAAGGTCCCATTTGGCTGGAATCCAGCTTGCCAGAATGCATTTGATCAATTCTGATCGGCCCTATTAAGCGCGCCTGTTCTTCAATATCCAGACTTTGATTGTGAATTTATCGTCCAAACTGATGCATCCTAAACAGCAGGGGGGCCATGTTATCATAAGTTGGAGAAGACGGTGAAGAACATCCTGTTGCCTTTTCTAGTCAGACCTTAAATGTTCTCAAAAGGAATCACACAGTGACAGAACAAGAATGCTTAGCTGTCATATATGCTTGCAAGCAATTCTGGGACTACTTTCATGGTACTCATTTTAAAGTTGTTACTGATCATGCTTCCCTAAGATGGTTGAATAACTTGAGTGAACCTGAGGGCCAATTAGCCCGTTGGGCATTAAAGCTTCAAGCCTATGACTACACCATTAAGCATTGAGTGGGTGAAAAACACTAAAACGCCAACTGTCTATCCTGACTACCCACCATTGCAACACTTAGTTGGGCCACCAATGAGTTGTTTATGAAAATGATCACTGGAGAGTATCAGGATGAGCCCAAATCTGTCAAAAAATACTATCAAATCTACAAAAAAAACAACCATCAAAAATGGGATGCTTTACAAAATTGTCAAGGACAAAAAGTTTATTTTTCCAAGACCATCGGCCCAAACAGACCTAATAATGGCGACACATAAGGCCATAGGGCATGGCGGATTCAAGAAGATGAAAGAGCATCTGAAGCAATTCTACTACTGGGAGTCAATGCATTTTGACATCCAAGAAACGCTAGAATGCTGTGCAGAGTTCCAAGGCGAAAAACCATTCTAAAAAAGCACATCTTACCAGCTTGTACAGCACAACTTTTCCTGGCACACTGTATCTATTGATGTTGTTGGCCCACTTCCTACAAGCAATACAAAGGCCAAGTACATAATTGTAGCCATTGACCACTTGACCAAATGGGTCAAGGCCAAGGCCATTCAGGAAGCTGGAGCAGCAACCACCGCCAAGTTCATACATGAAAACATCATCCACAAACATGGATGCCCTCAGGTTATTCTGACTGATAATGGAACCAACTTTACCGCCAATGTCCTTGCCAAGCTCAACCAATTAATTCTAGTACATGGTGTGATTTCTGCTCCCTACCACCCCAAAACTAATGGGACTATTGATCATGCAAACAGGACGTTGGTTAACGTTATCCAGAAATTAACCTTGGCCAAACCATCTGAATGGAGTACATATCTAAGCTCAGCAGTATTTTCCTACAATATCTCCTACCATTCATCAACCAGGATGTCTCTGTTTCAAGTAATATATGGTAGACACCTAGCCCTACCAATATTGCTATATTCAGCCATAGAGAATCCCGGTAAAAACACTTACCCTCAGTATGTTGAGAAGCTTGCGGATGCCTTAATCAAACTACAAGCACAAGCCTTTGACAACAGTTTCGCTGAGAAAAAGGCCTGTCATCAAAAGGACTTAGAGAATTGCTATCCACTGGCCAAATTTGAAGTTAATGAAAAAGTTTTATTTTGCAACACCCACGAATCAGGCTGAATGCAAAAGTTAGATTGCATCTGGGTCAGGCCATTTGAAGTAATTGAGAAAACGTCTAAGTTCTTATACACCATCAAGGATATTAGGAGCGCCATCTATACAACCAAGTGCATGCAAAAGTCCCAAGAAGGTTTAATAAGCAGGCCAATTAAGAAAAGGAAAAGTTGAAAAAAAACGTAAAAACATAAAAACACAAAACCAAAACCAAAAAACAAAAAGCAAAAAATATACTTATATAATAGTTTTATTCTAATTAATATTTTAGTTCGCACTTGAGGTTGGGGAGGGGATCCAACTTCAGACTTGATGGGCATTTGGGCCACCATTCTTCAGACTCATTGGCTGGTCCAGCTGAAGTTATTAAATAGAAAAACCAACTATATTCTCATTGGGCGTTCAGGCCAATAAGAAAAGACCAAAATAGGCTAATTGAGAATCTTAGGGCTTATGTTTGAGTCAAGAGGGGGAAATGTCAGATTCTGGTGGTTGACTCGAAAATAAACCTTAAACAACCATCATATTGGGCCAATTATCCTTTCAACGCTTGAGCTAACGCCTATTGCGATCATACAATTTGGGCCAATTATATCAATGAAAATTTGATAAAGTATTTTATCAGGTTCTTGGCCTGAATATGCTTGCATAAAATGGCCAATTTTTGATGCATCAAATCTTGGCAATTGGTCCTGATTATCAAAACACAATCAATTTAATTGTATACAAAATAATTTGGGGATAACCCAAAGTTGATGTCTGAAAATACCATGGACCTCAGACAAACAAAAAACTTAATCAATTTTCCACCTGAGGGCGAAATTTGTATGTTGATATGTGTAATTGGCATGATAGCACTTGCGTGGACTGCCCAAAAGGGGTTACTTAGTGCTATCAAGGAAGAGGCCTGCCAACGTCCCAATTAGGGGTGCATCATTTACTTCAACTGAGGCCAAAATTTCACAGAAGGTGTGTTTCATTAGGTTTATGATGAAACTGAAATCCAGAAGATCTTAGGACAACTTTGCATGCTTTTATCGCAATTTTTGTACCTGAAATCCTCCCAATTTTGAAAGTATTTTGCCACCAATGAACCTAAGAAAAGATTTCAGTCATAGGCCGAGATGAGTGGCAAAATAGCTGTTGAAATTTTGTGCTGGAATGTGGCCAGGAGATGCCCTAGAGGTATAAATACTGGCGTCTGGCTTAATGAGCATTATCTAATAAATAGCTTAAATAAAAGTTGTATTTATTTTATCCTTTTCCTGGTTTTTATCCCAAATCCCAACCTTGAAGAAGTGTTGACAAACTGGAAGGACCAAATCCCCAGTTTGTATTTAATACTTCCTTGAAAGAAGTTCCCAATTACAAAGGAAAAATTATGCCTGAAATTGGCCAGAAGAGTCGAGGCAAATTTAAAGGCCTAGTGAGTTAATAGATGGTCCAAATCCCATAAACTACAGGAACTATCAAGGATCAACCATCAGAACTTCAGCCTGAATAGATGTGCAGGATATTAATTTCCAAGTGAGCAATCCTTAGATTTTGACAGTTGGTAAGGTCAAATTCAAAATTACAAAAATTCCATCAGGCTGTTGTAAACTCATAATACCCTGAGATGAAATCCTGCTAAAATTAAATTAAAGGATCATTGAAATGTCAGGCAACCATTACACTAGGTGGCACATGAGGTTTTAATTAAGATGTACCCACAAAAAAGGTAATAAATTAAAATCTGTCTGACAATTGATCTGAATGGCACTAAGACTCATCTGATTTGGTGCATTCAACATACCTTTTCTCTCTATTAAAAGTATGTTACAAAGGCATTATACAATCTGGATGCATCGCCAGACCAAGAGCCTCTCATACAGACTCCTCTCTATTAATTTTCTTATTCTTTTTCTTTATGGGGTTTATATTTTATATGTAACGTTTAAACTCTCATTATATACTAAAGTAAATTTAATTAGCTTTATTTATACCTCTTTTTGGTACTTGACTTAATTAAGTACTTTCTCTGAACTTACCATAGGGTGTATACTAAAGATGACAAGACCTAAGCATGAGTCGACAACCTTAAAATTAAGTAAATAGAATTTGTGAGTCTTAGACTGCCTGAAGTATTGAATGTCAGGCTACTTGGGCGCAACAACATTGAGCCAAAATATGGAAGCCTTACAGCCCTACAGGATTCAATTAGATTGATCAGATGTTAGTCAGATAACTTTGTTGCACCTGCAAAATGCTAGAGACCTATGCTAGTTACTGCCCTTCTATTGTATGAATCCATATGTTAAAGTTGTAAACCACATAACTGATTTTGAATAAGGAAAATAAGGGGCAGAAATAAAGTGATATCCTTTTCCATTGACCCACTATCAAACTTAAAATAAAAAGCAAAATTGACTACAATATGTCAAAGCATAGCCTTAAAACTTGACCAACCCATCACCAATTTTTCTTACAGTATCTAAATGATGTGGTATCTTTGGCCATTTAGTCATAGACAAAAAGAGATGATGTATTAGTACATAAATAATATCATAGTTTTATTTTAAGTAGCTATAACAAAAAGAGCTCTTGGTCAAAGCTGGTGACAACATAAAGTTGGATGGGGTCTGCATGGCCATACCTATTGAGGCTTTAAGGGAAATAAACCCTTAATTTTGTGAAGACCTACAATCTTTTTTAGGTCAAGCTGACACTCTGAATATCAAATTGCTTTATTCTGTTTGTATGATCCAGCTAGTTGCTGCTCGCTGGTGCTGGTAGCTGCCAGAAATCCACAAATAAATTCTTTATAATAAAGCAAAAAACACTAATAAAACAAAAAGCTTGTTTTATATGTTTTTTATTAGTGTGAGAACGGGAAAAGAAAAATGAACCCTCTCAATATCTGACTATTTGGTTATTAAACTGCATTGAGGGTCAAAGGGAATTTAATGATAAATTTGGAATAGCTTAGTATGTATAAATTAAACAATAAGTAAATTTGGCTAATGAAGCTCAGAAAACTTGCTTCACTTTGGATGAACAATGGATGGGGAGTTATTTTTGTGCAAGACGTACCCATGGGGTAACAATTTAATAAATTTAAACTAATCCCCATTAGAATAGAATTTTTTGCACCTTGGGGGACCCACGCCAAGCTTATAAAATAGGGTTGTCCCTGCTTAGGTGGTTGTTTTAACTAGATGTAACCTGGGGAGAAACCTCTGATGGACTCCTTGGGTTTCCCTCATGGTCAGTGCAATTTGACTGCCCAAATTTGTGCTATTTGCCCGTTTAATATCTGTAAAAGTGTCACCTCAATTTTTGGGGTTCCATCAAAAATTGATCAGGGTCTTTTGTCCAATAAAATCATTAGTATTACTTAAATTGCTCTTATTATCATTGTGAACTTGTAAATGTCTAAAATTTTCCCATTTCAGCTGATTTTGACCCAAAATATATATTAAGCCAGTAGGGCAAATGTCTGACACTGTTGATGCTCACTGTTACAATTTAGTTTGATTAACCATTTGACCTTATTTTATATTTTATATTTTATACTTTTTAATTTATCTCTTTTGTAATTATTAAGATCTTTATTTTTTATTATATGAGGTTTTAATCCCTCAGGCCTTGGAACCCTTATTTTTCTATTGAATTAAGCTACTGTAGATACCTGTTCCACCAGCCATACTTCAATAGATTGATTCCATTGATCCACTTACAGATATCATGCTGGCATTCCTTAACCTATAAACCAAACATTTACAACTAAATTTATTTTATATCCTGACTTTCCTGAAGATCAATCTCCATCTGTTCACCATCTTAATATCCTGTTCCAAAAATGAGCTGTATCCTCATCAGTAAAATTTAATAAAATGACTCAGCCAGACTTGTCCCATTACCACTGTCAATAAAAACCCTGAAATATTACCAACATCAAATAAGATAATTGACAAGATACTACTAAGGTTGAACAGAATACCACAAGATGTTCCCAACCTTGGACAGTAGCACGTTAGGTTTCAGAGAGCTTAATCTGCAAATTATTAGCAGGCCAGAAAAATAATTTTAGAAGATTCAGGAGCTAAAGGAAAAGATAAATTGACTAGAGACTAAGGTGTAAATGGGTTGACCTTGCATCAAAATATAGGATGAACACATGAAATGCACCTATGGGTATTGAATTTTATCTGAGGATGCTGGCTTGACTTTATGCCATATTTACCACCACTGGAAGTACATATCAAGACTACAGCAGATTTGAAGAAAATTATTAAAAGTTTAATTCTATAGTTCAAATTTACATTTATATTCATGACACACAGTCTTCATACAGTTATACCTGTTCAAATGCAACGTTACCTGTGCCAACCTTTCTAGTTGCAACCTAAAATTTAAATATTTGATGCTTATTACAGGGGTCACTGTCAATACTTTTTATATAACTTGACATATAAAAATGGAATCAGATGAGGATTTTTGTCAGCCTGACCCTGAGTGTATCTTCAAAAAGAACTGAACAATGGGGAGGTTTAGCCAAGCTATAGCATCATGTCCCTACTTTATGATGCTTTATTTTCCTATGATTATCAGGATAATTAGGGTACAGAAATTACCTTTACACCCCATTATGAGATAGCTGCCTTGATTTTCCAGGGGGAGGAACTTTATACCTTTGTGGGAATTATCTGTTACTTAACACGTTACAAATACTGGTTCAATCACAAGGATGGGAGATCAAAGGATTTAATCATCTTCATATAAAATTCAGCCAAAAACACAAACAGACTGATCAATGATTACAGGCAGAATGGCGTAATTTTTCTAGGTTGGTAAACATACCACTAAGAATTTGAAAAGGTTACTTGTATGTGTAAGCAAGTTCATGGACAGATCATTTCTTAGACGCTGACCCCAAAAATACATGGAACCTGTTGAACCTATCTTACCTAATTTCTGACTACCATACCTATGACAGCAGCTGTTTCTAGCACTGCCTTGACGTTTGCTACACACCTTGCCATCACAACAGAGGCTCCTAATCTCTCCCCTTCCGCTGGCAATGCTGCTAGTTCCAGGGATTAATCCCAGGGTAACCAAAATTCAGGGTTTAATTATGATCACTATGTCAAACCAGTTAGCTTGTCTAAGTTTAACAGAAAAAGGAATAGTTAAAATTTCATGCAATTATTTAAAATCATCATGGGAAATTAAATGATTAGATCAAACTGGACACATTGATGAACCTCTTGGACCCCATCATTCAATAGCTAGTAATGTCAAAGCTTATCACTATTCTTTCTCGTTGCAAACACTTTTTCAACCTATTCAATTCAAGATTGAATCTAGTTTGATAATCTCACAGAGGAGATTAGTCTGCGCCCATGTCAGGGAGCAGTTGGGCAAGCAAGGTAAGAGGAGCAGGTGGAAGGCCCGCAGCCTCCAACGTTCAAAAATGCCCCGGAGATCCGGCGGAATAGACAAAAATCTTAAAAAACTGGTGGTCACGATTTCCCTGGAGATACTCACATGGCAATCACAATGCAACCAGTACATTAACACGCCACACTCCCAACCACTTTCGTCGGTGGAATTTGGAGTCCGCGTGTATCTGGACATTTAAAAAATGGCCTTATGGGAAAAATTTTGTGAAGATGTACACAAAATTTTCCTGACTGTGGTGTACGTTGCACCTCACTCCATGTCACGCAGTTGGCTGGACCTAGGTTTTGAAAGCAAAAAGACAGCAGACGAGGCTGCAGTGGTGCGCATAGTGGTCAACCTCCCCAAAGGGCAATGGGTTGTCAAAACCAAATGCATCAGATGGACAAAATCAAACCAAATTTTCCTCACGTTTGACTTTTTGCCTACTATGGTAAAACGTGACACTTTGGAACAACACCTGAAAGATGGTCTCGCCATATATGGCGAAATACAATCTTTCAAAATGCAACACTTCATGCTGATGCCACACCTGTGCACTGGCAAAGCCATCACAGTTCTGACCCCAACCAAGGAGATCGCAAAGGACCTAACCCAGATCCCACACTCCACTTTTATTGATATCACAGGGCACACCACCAACCCATTCAGGGTGACCGTGGACAGCGCGCCCCCATTTGCACCCACTGTGACGCGTTCAGCCATAAGGTGCATGCATGCCCCATCAAGGAGGGCGTCACATTCCAAGAGCACCCCTCAGCGGCCATGGCCAATGGAGAGGCGCACTACGAACCAATTGCAAGCACCAAGGAGGCTTTCCCATGGGGAGCACAAGGCTGCTACCTATTGGTAAAGCCTATCTCCCCGCAAGAATGGAAGAAGGCCAAGCAGGCCCATAGGGCCGCAGCCAAGGAAATGGCCAAGGCCACCACCACTATCCCACACTCACAACGCCAGGAGGACATGGAAACCTTTGCGGCAGAAGCAACTTGGGAATCCATCAACCAATCAGATTGGAAAGCCTATGCCAAGTGGGCAACTCAATCTGAGGATCCGATGGGAGACTCAATCTCACCCAATCGTTGCACCCAAGCTCTGGTCAAAACTGACTTGGGACCTATCCCAACTGAAAATTTTTTTTGACCCGCTCAATGGTGCACTAAACTCATCCACACCAGAAAAAATTCGTCTAATGATGGGAAAAAAAAGCGAAGGGCAAAGCCAATGTGACTCTTTCTGCAAAAATCAACAAACACTCTGATAGCATTGCTGCTAATACCCGTGTTGCTGTAAAAGCCCGTGAGGACCTAGAAAAGGCTGGCGGGTCTGGGGGCCCACCCCCTCACACCTAAGGTGCAATGGGGGAAACCTTCACTTTAGGGATTTTGAATATTGCTAGACTCAAGGCCTCCCCATCCCGGGCTAGGAAACTGAGTTTTTTACAACACAATTTACCCGTGGATATCCTCGCCATCCAGGAGTCCCACTGTCCATGAGGTTCTGAGGAAACTTGGAAAACAATGCTCCTCCCATCCCTATCCTTTTGGTCAAAGCACTGTGGGGTGCTAATTCAGAAAAATAATTTTTTCAAATTTGTATCCTCAGAAACATTCCTAAATGGCTGAGTGCTCGTCGTCACCTTCTCATAGGCTGACATAGCGCACACAATCATCAACATCTATGCCCCAAACGGCGCACATGAGCATCAGGAATTTTTCTCATCGGTCAAATCCCTCCCACTACCCCCTGATTCTTTCCTAGTTGGTGACATGAACTGTTGTCTAACCTCACCAACGGACTAGTGGCCTCCCTCACCCCACGCCCCACAGGGTCATGTTGAACTACGCGTTCTGAAGTCCACCCTTGGGTTAATGGATGCGATGCCATGACATGCCCTGCTGCTCAAAAACATGACGCGTCCCCACATCCACAATGGCCAATTAAGGTCCATGACCCGCATCAACCTTATTCTAACGCCGGCGAAATTCCAACCCCACATCTCCCACTTCAAAACAATGAAAATGGAATTCTCCGACCAGTGACTGGTCTCGATAAGCTACCACCTACCTGTCACAGTTGCTAAGGCCCCACATTAGTGCAAAATCCGCCCCCAAGCTCACGTCACCAGGATTTTCCACGTGGGTGGAAGAGGCAACTTTGGAAAAAAGTTTGCTGCACCATTTTGTGCGGATCCCCTTTCCACATGGGCAACTTTCAAAGAGGACACCATCCGCCACTCTCACCATCTCTCCTCCAGATGCTCACGAGCCACATCGGCAGTTATCTCGTGCGCTCTGGCAGAATTGGCACACTTGGAGTCCAATATTCTAGCTACAGGATACAGCCCTGCATGGGGCCAGAAGTGGGCGGAGGCAGCCGCCCACCTCAATGCACTCGAAAGGCAACATAAACATCAGGTTTGTGTTCAATACAGGGCCACATGCATCACAAAAGGTGACTAGTGCACCGCATATTTCTTTAAATTTTTTTTGCACCACGCCAGAGCGTGACCTGCAAACAGGTGCAAAGATCGGATAATTCTATTGCGGATGCACCTGCTGAAGTGGCAATCAAAACGCAAAAATATTACTCCAAGTTTTACCAAGCTGAACCAATTCAGCCAGCTGAAGTGGTAGAATTTCTCAACTGAGCTCATATCTGCACCATTTTCTGATACCCAGAAATAAATAAATTACTCTGAAAGAATTATGGACAGCCATTTGTGGTGCGCCAAACTGAAAATGCCCAGGCCCAGATGGCATTCCATATGAGTTCTACAAAAAATATTTCAAATATATATCCCCACTTCTGCTTGCCTCACTTAACCAAAGCCTGTTGGAAACGCGCCTCCTACCAGGAGGACATGAGGCCTTTACTGTCACACTCTTCAAGAAAGGGGATAAGCTTGACTTAACCAACTGTCGCCCCATTTCTCTAACAAACACAGACACCAAAATTTTAACAAAAATCATGGCTAACCGATTAGGGACTGAAGCATCTGCCACCATCTCCCCAGAACAATTTGGTTTCATACCCAGAAGGTTGATTTGGGATAACGTGCACTCTGTGGCTAATGTATGTCAATCCACAGCCTCTGGGGCACTTGTATTCTTGGAACAACAAAAGGCCTATGACAGAGTAAACAGGGAATACCTAAGGGCCTGCCTCCATTAATTCCGCCTACCCCCTCGCTTCATCAACTGGGTGATGCTGCTCATGGAATCTGCAACAATGGCAGTGCGTGGCCCTGGCTTCCTAACGGAAGTAGTCCGCCCTCAAAGGGGCTTGCGACAAGGGGACCCCCTCAGCCCACTCTTATACAACTTCAGCCTTGACCCACTACTGCGAAATGTGAATGCCCAACTCACTGGGGTCCATGTGCCAGGCCAAGCCCCAGTTAAGATATTGGCATTTGAAGATCATTGTGTGGTTGGGGTGTCTATTAATCAAGATGCACGCGCGCTTGAAGCTCTCATCTAGGAATATTCCCGGGTAAGCAACGTGGAACTGAACGCCTCCAAAACTAAAATCATCCTCCTTGGTCAGTTTCAGAACTTCTGGGCCCCAGCAATTAGTTCCCAACCCAGCCCATCTGCTCGCCCACATCAGCGTCTTACTAACCCAACACACACCGCTCCACTGGTGCTCCCCTTCGTGCCACGTCCTACCACAGGACCGGTGCGCCATCTGGGCGTGTGGATGGAGGCAGGCAGATACGCGTCAGCAATAATGGAGTGCCGTATTCTGGACAACGTGACGAAGTGAATCGCCTCTCTCAGAGCCCACCCTACTTCCCTTACTGGAAGGGTTGTTTTAGCCAACTATATGCCTCTATCCAAAGTCTGGTTCAGAGCCCACGCCATCCCCTTCTCCCCAAGCTTCTTCAAATCCTAGTATGCCTTGCTGCAAGGATGGCTTTGGTCAGGCCGCCCTCCACCAGTGCAGCTAGAGGTCATGTTTGGCCCTCATCATCATGGTGGCATGGGCCTGCTTGACATCAAAGCTCATGATACCAAGATCCTGGGCACCTGGATCGCAGCTGTCACCGCTCCTACACTCCCATTCCAACACTGGTCCCACACAGCCCGCTCCAACTTCTCCTGAGCCTTGGGCCTCAACAATCCATCGAACCCCCACTCCCTGATGAAACGCCTCGCATCACACACATCAGCCACAGGTCCTCACGGGACAAAAACCCACTACAAACGAATCCTCCTCTCCATGCGGAGTGCAGAGTGGAGAATTCGTATTAACGGACATACAACCCAAAGAGGCCGACCCTCTCCTCAGTTCACACAAGAGGTACAAGGGCTACCCATACATGATGGCGTGATCCCCATTCGGCCCCATGTCCCATCCATGGTGGACTACTTTGACATGATGGACATCCCTTATTCCATTGAGACCCAAAAAACAATCTGGAAATATGTACATCACCCTCTGTTGCAGCCTCAAGTCCGCTCCCATGTGTGGCGCTGCCTGAGGCGGGTGTATCATACAGCTGAGCGCTCTAACGCTTTACACTCATCCTGTGTCGTGTGCGGTCAGTATGGAACGCTGTTCCACCGCCTGGAGAAGTGCCCCACCTCTAAAGTGATATGGCGCGAAGTTCAACGTCTGCTGGGCCAGGATCAAACGCATCCCTTCAGTCTGTCAAGAGATATGTTTTCTCTAACAATGGCCTCCACCCTTCCACCCTCCCTCCGTGCTCTGGTGGTTGCAATCGCCATGTGGACCATCCACACGATTGTCTTAGATGCCATTGCAGGCTCCACCCCCACCCTCCCAGAAACTGTCCACAGATTCCGGTCTCATTTGGTGGACCACTTTCAAGCGTGGATGTTTGGATACCTCCCACCACGTCGCCAACAGCTGGTCTCCTCCTGGTTCCCTGTCTGGTTCATCAAATCAGACCCCTTCCTCCACACGTGCTCAATAGTGGCTACGGCCCCTTCACACGTTCCCTCCCCCTCCCCATAAGTAGCGTTCCCGCTGGCAACAAGAGATAGCATCGCTTCTCTGGGGTGCCTCCTCTGGTACTAAGTTTATCTGTCCTGAGTCATATTCAGAAGTGTCCATCCCATGGTCGGCCTTCCCCGCAATAAATTTAAAATTTAAAAAGTAATGTCAAAGCTTTATAAAACCAGCATGTCTTACAATAATGAAATAAGTTTTATTAAAGAGTTTGGTGTGGCGGAACTGATGCAGTAGAAAATCGTTTTTCTGTCCATTCTCTTCAACCCCAGAAAAGAAGTTATAGCCTTTGCCAATCGCTTTCCCAATAAGGCTCAGGTATTAAATGGGGCCAAGGTTCTGATTCATCATGAAGCTCATATCACTTTCTGCCATGCCTGTGAGCCTTACAAGGAACTATATTGGCTATGTTGCCTGTTTTACGTTTTAGTCACCCTAACAGAGATCGTGAGATATATCCACCGTTGCACCCTCACTTTTGACACACTGAACCCAAGATATGGTAAGTAGTAAAAATCTGGGCAGCTAAAATAATAATTCATTAAGTATTAAAATGTCTATAAGCGGCCCACTATCATATCTAAGAACTAGGGATCCATTGTTTGACATCAATTGCAAAAAATATCTGAGAAAACGCATCAGCAGAGTAGAAGGGGGATATTCTACTTCAACCAAAATATTAGATCTCATTATAATAACAAAATGATAATAAATGCTGCCCCACTGGTGGAACTTTCAATATGGATTTATAAAAGAGTTCTCAAACTTTTCTCTCTCGTTGCAATCACTTTTGCAACTTATTCAATTCAAGTCTGAATCTAGTTTGATAATCTCACAGAGGAGATTAGTCTGCGCCCATGTTAGGGAGCAATTGGGCAAGTAAGGTAAGAGGAGCAGGTGGTAGGCCCGCGGCCTCAAAAATTTGAAAACGCCCCGGAGAAACTGGTGGAATAGAAAAAAAATATAAAAACTGGTGGTCACTATTTCCCTAGAAATCCTCGCTTGGCAAGCATGATGCAACCAGTACATCAACACGCCGCACTCCCAACCACTCTCGTCAGTGAAATATGGAGTCCATGTGTTTCTGGACATCCAACAAACAGCTCTATGGGAAAAATTTTGTGGGGATGTGCACACTTTTTTCCTGACTGCGGTGTACATCGCACCTCACTCCATGTCATGCAGTTGGCTGGACCTAGGTTTAAAAAACAAGGAGGCAGCAGACAAGGCTGCTGCAATGTGCATAGTGATTGACCTCCCCGAAGGGCAATGGGTCATTAAAACCAAATGCATCAGATGGACAAAATCCAACCAAATTTTCCTAACGTTTGACTTTTTGCCTACTATGGTAAAACGTGCCATTTTGGAGCAGCACCTGAAAGATGGTCTCACCGTATATGGCAAAATACAATCTTTTGAGATGCAACGCTTTATGCTGATGCCACACCTGTGCACCGGCAAAGCCATCGCAGTTCTGACCCCAACCAAGGAGATTGTGAAGGACCTAACCCAAATCCTGCACTCCACATATATCAATATTGAAGGGCATACCACCCACCCTTTCTGGGTAACCGTGGACAGCGCGCCCCCCATCTGCACCCACTGTGATGTGTTCGGCCATAAGGCACATGTATGCCCCACCAAGGAGGGCATCACATTCCAAGAGCACCCCTCAGCAGCCATGGCCAGCGGAGAGGCGCACTACGAACCAACTGCAAGCACCAAAGAGGCTTTCCCGTGGGGAGCACAAGGCTGCTACCTACTGGTAAAACCTATTTCACCACAAGGGTGGAAGAAGGCCAAGCAGGCCCACAGGGCCGCGGCTAAGGAAGTGGCTAAAGTCACCACCGCTATCCCACACTCCCAACGCCAGGAGGACATCAAAACCTTCACAGAAGAAGCAACTCAGGAATCCATCAACCAATCAGATTGGGAAGCCCATGCCAATTGGGCCACCCAATCTGAGGATCCGATGGGTGACTCAATATCACCCAACCTTTGCAACCAAGCTCCTGTCAAAACTGACTTGGTTTCCAACCTACCTGAAAATTTTTTTTTGACCTGATTGATGGTGCACCAAACTCATCCACACCGCAAAAATTCGTTTGACATTGGGGAAACAAAAGCAAAGGCAAAAGCCAACGCGAACCTTTCTGATAAAATTAACAAAACTACTGATAGCATTGCTGCAAACACCCGCGCTGCCATGGAGGCCCATGGGGATCTAGAGGAGGCTAGTGGCCCAGGTGCCCACCCCCTCACATCTAAGGTGTAATGGGGAAAAGCTTCACTTTAGGGACGTTGAATATTGCCAGACTCAAGGCCTCGCTATCCCAGGCTAGGAAACTGAGTTTTTTACAAAAAAATTTACCCATGGATATCCTGGCCATCCAGGAGTCCCACTGTCCGCAAGGTTCCAAGGATGCTTGGAAAATTATGCTCCTCCCATCCCTATCCTTTTGGTCAGAGCACTGTGGGGTGCTAGTTCAAAAAACAATTTTTTCAAATTTTTATCATCAGAATCCTTCCTCAATGGCCAAGTCCTTGTTGTCACTTTCTCGTGGGCTGACGCGGCACATGCTATAATCAACATCTACGCCCCAACCTGTGCACAAGAATGTTGGAAATTTTTCTCATCGGTCAAATCCCTCCCATTACCCCCAGACCTTTTATAGTTGGCGATATGAACTGTTGGCTAAACACACCAAAGGACCATTGGCCTTCCTCCTCCCATGCCCCAGGGTCATGTAGAACTTTGCATCTAAAGGCCTCCCTTGGGTTGATGGATGCGCTGCCGTGACATGCCCTGCTGCTCAAAAACATGACATGACCCCACGTCCACAACGGCCAGTTAAGGTCCATGACCCGCATAGACCTTATCCTTATGCCAGCGAAATTCCAACCCCACATTTCCCACTTCAAAACAAAAATTGAAATCTCCGACCACTGGATGGTCTCAATACCTACCACCTACCTTTCACAGTGGCTAAGGCCCCACATTGGTGCAAACTCCGCCCTCCCAAACTTGCATCACCTGGATTTTCCACATGGGTGGAATCAGCAACTTTGGAAAAAGAGTTTGTTACACCATTTTGCGCGGACCCCATCTCCACATGGGCAGCCTTTAAAGAGGATACCATCTGCCACTCTCATCACCTCTCCTCCTGACACTCGCAAGCCACATCAGTTGTCATCTCGCGCGCTCTGGCAGAGTTGGCACACCTGGAGTCCAACATCCCAGCCACAGGATACAGCCCTGAATGGGACTGGAAGTGGGCGGAGACAGCTGCCCACCTCAACGCGCTTGAAAGGCAACACAAACATCAGGTTTGTGTTCAGTACAGGGCCAAATGCATTACAGAGGGTGACAAGTGCACCGCATATTTTTTAGAAAAATTTTTGCACCATGCCAAAGCGTGGCCTGCACACAGGTGCAAAGATCGGATGATTCCATTGCGGATATGCCAGTCAAAGTGGCAATCAAAACACAAAAGTATTACTCCAAGTTATACTGATCCAATCCAATTCAGCTGGCTGAAGTGGCGGAATTTCTCGACTGAACCCACATCTGCACCATTTCCTGATACCCAGAAATAATGAATTTGATTACTCTGAACGAATTATGGACAGCCATCCGCGGTGCACCAAACCAGAAATTCCCAGGCCCAGATGGCATTCCATATAAGTTCTACAAAAAATATTTTAAATATATATCCCCACTACTCCCTGCCTCACTTAACCAGAGCCTTCTGGAAATGCGCCTCCTACCAGGAGGACATGAGGCTTTTACGGTCACACTCTTCAAGAAAGGGGACAAGCTAGACTTAGCCAACTGGCGCCCCATTTCTCTAACTAACACGGATACAAAAATTTTAACAAAAATCATGGCTAACCATTTAGGGATGTAGCATCTGCCACCATCTCCCCAGAACAATTCAGTTGCATACCCAGAAGGTCGATTTGGGACAATGTGCACTCTGTGGCTAATGCATGCCAGTCCACAGCCTCTGGGGCACTTGTATTCTTGGACCAACAGAAGGCCTATGATAGAGTAAACTGGGAATACCTCAGGACCTGCCTCCATCAATTCCGCTTACCCCCTCGCTTCATCAACTGGGTGATGCTGCTCACGGAATCTGCAACAATGGCAGTGCGTGGCCCTGGCTTCCTAACGGAAGTAGTCCGCCCTCAAAGGGGCCTACGCCAAGGGGACCCCCTTAGCCCACTCTTATATAACTTCAGCCTTGACCCACTACTGCGAAATGTGAATGCCCAACTCACTGGGGTCCATGTGCCAGGCCAAGCCCCAGTTAAGATATTGGCATTTGAAGATGATTGTGTGGTTGGGGTGTCTAATAATATAGATGCACGCGCACTTGAAGCTCTCATCCAGGAGTATTCCCGGGTAAGTAATGCTGCACTGAATGCTTTCAAAACTGAAATCATCCTCCTTGGTCGGTATCAAACCTGCTGGGCCCCAGCAACCAGTGCCCAGCCTGGCCCATCTGCTCACACACGTGCTCGACCTCCCAGCTCACCCTCACCGCCCCACTGGTGCTCCCCTTCGTGCCACACCCTACCATAGGACTGGTCCGCCATCTGGGCGTGTGGGTGGAGGCAGGCGGGTACGCATCAGCAGTAATGGAGAGTCATATTCTAGACAACATGTTGAAGCGCATCGCCTCCCTCAGAGCCCACCCTACTTCCCTTACTGGCAGGGTTTTTTAGCCAACTCTATGCTCCTCTCCAAATTCTGGTTTGGAGCCCACGCCATCCCCTTCTCCCCAAGCTTTTTCAAATCCTTATATGCCCTGCTGCAAGGATGGCTTTGGTCAGGCTGCCCACCATCAGTATGGCTAGAGGTCATGTTTGGCCCTCATCATCATGGTGGCATGGGCCTGCTTGACTTCAAAGCCCATGCTTACAAGATCCTGGGCACCTGGATTGCGGCTGTCACCGCCCCTATGCTCCCCTCCCAACACTGGTCCCACGCGGCCCACTCCAACTTCTCCCGCGCCTTGGGCCTCAACAATCCATCAAACCCTCACTCCCTGATGAAACACCTGGCTTCACACCCATCGGCCACAGGCCCTCACGGGACTAAAACCCACTACAAACGAATCCTCCTCTCCATGTGGAGCGCTGAGTGGAGAATTTGTAATAGTGGACACACAGCCCAGAGAGTTCGCCCCTCTCCTCAGTTCACACAAAAGGTACAGGGGCTACCCATCCAAGATGGCGTGATCCCCACACGGCCCATGTCCTATCCAGGGTGGACTACCTGGACATGATGGACATCCCTTACTCCATTGATACTTAAAAAACTATCTGGAAATACGCACACCATCCTCTGTTGCAGCCTAAAATCCGTTCCCATGTGTGGCGCTGCCTGAGGCGGGTGTACCATATGGCTGAGCGCTCTAACGCTTTAAACTCATCCTGCGTCATGTGTGGCCAGTATGGAACGCTGTTCCACCGCCTGGAGAAGTGTCCTACCTCTAAAGTGATATGGCGCGAAGTTCAACGTCTGCTGGGCCAGGATCAAACAAATCCCTTCATTCTGTCTTGAGATATGTTTGCTTTATCAATGGCCTCCCCCTTCCACCCTCCCTCTGTGCTCTGGTGGTTGCAATTAACATGTGGACTATCCACACGATTGTCTTGGATACCATCACAGGCTCCACCCCCACCCTCCCAGAAGCTGTCCACAGATTCCAGTCTCATTTGGTGGACCACTTTCAGGCGTGGATGTTTGGATGCCTCCTACCATGTCGCCAACAGCTGGTCTCCTGGTTCTCAGTTTGGTTCATCAAATCAACCCTTTCCTCCGCACGTGTTCAATTGTGGCTACGGCCCCTTCACACGTTCCCTCCCCTTCCCCATAAGTGGCGTTCCCGCTGGCAACAAGAGATAGCATCGCTTCTCTGGGGTGCCTTCCCTGCTACTAAGTTTTGTACTTTTGGGTCAAATTTGGAAGTGTCCGTCCCATGGTCAGCCTTCCTCACAATAATTTAAAAATATAAAAATATAAAACAGTTCTCTATGCCTCTGCAGCTGCAGGTTCCCAGCAACTTATTCTTTTACCTGAGCCCATCAGATGCTCTTGACGTTTTGTCCCTTACTGATTCAGATAGCTACGCTGAGTGTATTTACTCTGAGATCAGTGTAAACAACATTAAAATTCAGGCAATTTTAGACAGTGGGGTGTTCATCAACATAGCTTCTTCAATGCTAATGAAGAAACTTAGGATTCCAGCCAATATTGCTCATTGCAAAGATTATGGAATACTGGGCCTAACTTTACCACCTCACTTGGAGCATATAATTTCTTGCTGCAGTTTGGTACTATGGTTGTCTCTTCTCCAGCCATTGTTTTACTTCAAGATAATTATGAATTACTTATTGGTACCTCTATTTATGAGAAAATAAGGCTTCAACTCAACTTTAAAAGTGATACTCTAGACATACTAGGATGACAATTCTCACTCTATTATACTAAGTCTACCTGGATAATGAATGTGACCTCATTGGTGAAATTACCATTAGTTCTGTTGAGCTTACTAATATTGATTTGCAGATGCCTACTAAGACCATGATGCATAGTCCATACACCAGCATTGATTCTGCTGACCTCTTTTTATAATCTTATGGATTTTATCTCTAGTTTGAACCGTATACTTACTATTGATGTGTATATCATGACAGCAGCTTTCAAGGCCAGAGGAGGTTGAATTCCCTAACTTTAACCTAAAATTTAACCTCCTTAAATGTGAACATTGAGACTAATAAGTTAACTATACAAACTTAATATCTAAAAGGCTACTGCTACATTTTAAACTTACCTCAGCATAGTTTAAAGTCCAACAGTATACTGCTCTATGATGAAAAAAATTGCACTACTAAATTCAGCCACCAAGCCCTTGTCAGAACCAATATTATTCTACAAATTTCAAATGCTTTTTATGGTAAACTCCTTCCACCGCTCTTCCAATTAAACATGGAGCACATTGCTGCCTTTGGTTCTTTTTATCCTAACTGAGTGAAAATAAGGTGTCCTTGGAAAACACCTATTCTTACTCAGTGCACATCAAAAAGCATCAAATAATTGCCAATATTTGTGTTTCCTGGCCTACTGGCCTCATTGTATTCGAAATTATCTAACCCCACTCATCTTTGTGCTCAAATGTTTGATCAAGTGGGGGAAATGGTGCAATTTGTTTTGATTAACCATTCAACACTATTTTATATAAAATTTTATACTTTTATATTAAACAAGATCTTCAATTTTATGATTTATCTGAGGTAAGCCAACCAGGGGACGGACATTACCAAAACTAAAAACTAATGTAACTAATTGATTCAAACAAAGCGCCCAAAATGAGTAGATTGAATGAAACACATCAACTAAAAACAACCAACCAAGAGGGGCAGCGGAAAACCGCTTATCCAACCATGGTGGAAGGGGAGGGGAAATCAGGGGGCTTATCCTCAGCAGCAGCTTCCTCATCCCAGAGTAGGGAACATGTCAAGGTGGAGAGCAAGGGCGTCAGGTCATTGGTGGCATGTGGTTCAATATCACCAATGATTGGTTTTTCATAGAAATTGCCAGCTAAGAAAATGGCGCTGATATATTCATCTAAAGATTTTTTGGCTTTAATGCGGGAATCTGGGAGTTTAATGAATGTGGCAATATTGGTTTGGGTAATCTTGGCTTTAGGATTTCGTGCTATGGTTACCACGTCCTGGATAGCATCGTTGACATTTTTGTGCAATTGATTAACTGTAATCTTACTTTTTGGGGTGAGGGTTGGGGGATAACAGGAAGGATAATAACTCCTGTGAGCATCGCCACTGATTTGGAGACAGCTTTGCGGAGAGGATGACAATATGGTGTGGCAGCTGCTTCAGCTGCAAGCTGGTGGTCACTGAAAAATGATTCAGCATCTGGCTGTGGGGCATATAACTGATGGGGGTATTCGGCATCCATTCTGCATTAACAAACTGCTCAATTTGCAGAGATGATTCATCAATGAGATTACCTAATTTGTCAATTTCAGCTAATAACTTTCATGGGTTCTGGTTGAATTGAATTTGGGGAATCGGCATATGGTTGAGGTTTGGTTGATTCGTTGGAGAAAACATGGGATTGAACTGGGGTCCAAGATGGTGCTCAATTAATAGAATTGTGTGTGGCACTTGGCGAGGAGGAGGCTGATTGGTTGCTGCAGGTGCAGCTGCAGCAACATGCTTTTGTGGAGGGGTGGTAGTATTGTACCTCATACTGGAACTGGCACAGGGTGGGCGGCAAATTGGAGGTCAGTGGACAAAAATCAGAGCCATCAGAAGTAGCTAAGGAGGGGTACTTGCATTTTGAGTGGTTCAACTCAAAGCAGGACAGACAGATCGTCCGCCTGCCCTTGACGTGGACCCAGAACAGATGGTCAGGGGCAGAAGGAATGACGGTGTGAGGGGGAATCAAAACGGCAAATTTCTGAATTCAGGGCTGATCAAAGCATATGCCTGAGGCCCAGCGAGTCATGTGGCCCCATTTGGGAGCAAAAATTGTAAGATGGGGCTGGAGCCATAGGCTTCCAAACCGTCCATCAGCTCCTGATGGAGCACCGCAGGTGGGAGATGGGTGGGCAAACCAGCGAACTGAACCACAAAAGTGGTATCTGCTGGGAGCTGGGTCCAAGTTGTTGGTAGAGTGGTACCCTGGAAAACCAAGGGCACAGTTGCTGCAGTGGTGGCGTCAGCTTCACAGGTGAAGCTGAGATAAAAATACCCCTTATAGGGGTGAAAATCAATAAAACTGGCAGGAGTCATCACTGCCTGAGCCATTTCAATAATGGCTTGGTCATGATAAGGGAAAAGTTTCCCATAATTGACCCTAAGGCCAAAATGCATGTTTCTTCAGGGGGTACCAGGGGGCAATGAGGTACCACTTGGGTATGAGTAAGGTGGGCGTCAAGATCCTTGGGAGGAATGAATCATCCCAGGGGTTTGATATGACTGGGCGAGCCAGTTCAAGAATGGTTTCCTGCTGGATGGAAAATGGCATGGGGATTTTCGCTGCTGCCCCACACTGGAGCAGCTAGCAGAGAATCCGAGGACATTGGGTTAAACTATGGCAGGCAATCAAAATCTACTTTCTTTGTTTTCCATATAATTTGCTCAGAAAGTTGCGCCGAGTGGAAAGAGAGTAAAAAAGCATAACTTCTTTTATAATTAGATGAGAATTTTCATTTCTTGAGCCTTTACACTGGTAGTGATCTATAGAATTAAGTTACTGTAGATACCTTGCTCCACCAGCCATGCTCAAACAAATTAATTCCATTGATCCTCTGCCAAATATCGTGCTGGCATTCCTAAATATGAAAGCTAAATATTTACAGCTTAAATCATTTAATATCCTGAATTATCAGTAGATCAATCACCATCTGTTCACAAACTTTTTACCCTGTTTCTAAAAACCTGTTTCATTCTCATAAGTCAACTTTTTATGAAATGACTCCATCAGATCTATCCCAATTACCCCTGTCAATCAAAAATCTGAAATGCTACTGACGTTGAATAAGATAATTGCTAAGATGCTACCTATGTTG
Organism: Massospora cicadina; assembly: GCA_022478985.1. NCBI lineage: Eukaryota > Fungi > Entomophthoromycota > Entomophthoromycetes > Entomophthorales > Entomophthoraceae > Massospora > Massospora cicadina. Next base: position 207,647 of record JAKSZP010000073.1, on the reverse strand, counting down.
AACAGAATACCACAAAAAGTTCCCAACCTTAGACAATTGAATGCTAGGTTTCAGAGAACTTAATTCACAGATTATTAGCAGACCAGAAAAAATGTCTTAAAAGATTCAGGAGATGGAAGGAAATATAACTGACTAGAGACTAAAATATGAATGGGTTGGCCTTTCATTAGAATAGAGGATTAACACATGAAACATATCTTAGATCATTGAGTTTTATACAAGGATGCTGGCTTGCCTTAAATTAGATCTATCACTGCTGGAAGTACATAACAAGACTATAACAGATTTGAAGAATATCAATAAAGTCTTAATTTTCTAGTTTACTTTTACATATATACTTAAGGTATACTGTCTTCATACAGTAGTATCTATCTGAGTGCAACTTTACCTTGCCTACCTCGCCCAGTTGCAACCTAAAATTGCAACATTTACTATTCTAAGTGCATTTTATTGACACAACTTTTAATAAGCTTAGCTCAAGAGTCGTAATTAATAGTGAGGCAACAATATATATTTATTTACCAAATAGTAAAGAAACTTGTACTAGCGCCCAATAATGGCATATTAAAGGATATGGAACTGTAGGGCCCAATTTGATTTCATCCCAAATAACATAGTGAATTGCCGCTACATTTTTGCTCACTAGTAATATTGGTTCTAGCCATTGTTTTTATTTTTATTTAACCGAGGTAAGTTGACCAGGGGATAGACATTACCGAATATATGTGAAACTAAGAGAATAACTAGCAAATATATAATCAGGCACCCCAGGGTACTCAAGTTACCCCTGTTGCCAGCGGGACTGCCAGGTATGGGGGGTTGGTGCACTACTCCAAGGGTAAACCCTGCTATGGAGCAGGTGTGAAGGAAAGGGTCTGTGTGGAGGAACCAGAGTGGGAACCATGATTCTATGAGCGCTTTTTGTCTTGGTCTCATATATTCATAGGCCAGGCTTGGAAGTGCTCTAGTAAGTGGACATGGAATCTGTTAATAATCCCATGAATGGTTGAGACCGTGCCCTTGAACGCATATAATGCAATTGTGTGGATTGTCCACATTGTAATGGGTATTATTAGGGAATGGAGGGTAGATGGGATTGGTGACTCAATCTGGAGCGTGAAGATGCTCTTTGATATCGAGAATTCCTGTTTGTTTTAAATCTTGAGCAGGCGTGCGACTTCCTGCCATATAGCTTTGGTTGGGGGGCATGTTTCTAGGCGGTGATGTAGGGATACCTCCCCTCCACATACTGCACATGTTTTGTGGAGGGAGTTGGAGCGGTCCGCCATCCTATAGGTCCTTCTCAAACAGCGCCAGGCGTTTTCTCTTATCCTTGGCTGTAGGAGTGGGTGGTGTGTCATTTTCCACATTGCTTTCTGTGTGGTTAAATCATAGGGAATGTCCAGCATATCTAAGTATTTTATCCTAGCTATGCTTGGGGTTGTTGCGAGCATATCCCTCTGGGGGTGGTTTTCTGGGTTTCTTGATTTGAATTGGGGGCTGGGTCGTCCCCTTCCTGTATAGTACCCATGTTCTCTATGGTCCATCCCATACGGCGGATAGTTCAGAGGATATGTTTGAAATGAGGGGAGGTTCCATGCGGACCTGTTGCAGTAGGGTGCTTGTCAAGGTATGAAAGTAGTCTGGGTGGACTATGTGGGTTGGTTAATTTGAGCGCCTGTGCAAAGTTAGTCCTTGCTGCTCTGGACCAATGTTGTTGCGGGAGGTCTGGAGCAAGGATTTCCTTTATCCAGGTACCTAGGATGTGATTGGCATGGCTCTCAAAATCTATTAGTCCCATGCCTCCGCTTGAGCGTGGACCAAATAGTGTTTCTATCCGTATAGGAGGGTGAGAGCCAGGCCACAGCCAGCCCTGGATAAGCGCGCGAATTGAGGTTATAAAGGTAGGTGAGAAGGCTATCGCATGGGCCTGGTACCACAGTATTGGGAGGATGAGCGAGTTAGCAACTGTAACTCGTCCTGTTAGATCTGGGGTTCTCCCTTGAGGGAGGCTACGCGTATGGATAATCGTTGTAACAGGTTACTTTCTATTGTCTCATTAGCATATCCCCCTGATTCTAGCCAGATTCCAAGGTGTCGGACAGGAGTGGTGGTGGGAGGTGTTGCAAAGGGTAAAATAATTGGGTTTTTTTTGAGTGTTGGTGTGAGGTTCTGATGTTGTGGCCCAATTGTTTGTGTATTTGCCTAAGAGGATGATTTCTGTCTTCCTTTTGTTGGGCGATGCATTGCTCACCTTGGAGTATTCCTCTAGAGTGTGTTCCAGCTGTCAGGCATCTTCATTGTTTGCTATACCTGCTACGCAGTCATCTGCAAAGGCCAGTATCTTGACTGTTGGTTGTCCTTGTGCGGTTATCCCTATGAGACGTGATTCAGTTACTCGGAGGAGTGAGTCAAAGCTGAAATTGTATAGCAGTGGGCTGAGGAAATCCCCTTGTTTGAGCCCTCTGTGTGGTTTGATATTGTTTGTTAGGAATCCAGGGCCGCATACAGCCATGGTTGCAGATTCTGTTGGGAGCATCGCTCATTTTATGAAACTTGGTGGAAGTTTGAAGGCATGTAGACATTCTTTTAGGTATGGCCAGCTAACATGGTCATACGCCTTTTCCTGATCCAAGAAGACCAGGGCACCAGTTGCTTTGGATTGGCAAATGTTTGCAACAGGATGTATGTTGTTCTAGATTGAATGCCCTAGTATAAACCCAAACTGGTTGGGTGATAGGACGTCAGATGCAATTGCGCCTAATCTAGCTGCTAGAATTTTTAGTAGAATTTTTGTGTCAGTGTTGGAGAGTGCAATTGGGCGCCAGTTGGCCAGGTCCAACTTGTCACCCTTTATATACAAGGTTATAACGTAGGATTCATGGCCTCCTGGTAATAGGCGTGTTTCCAACAAACTCTGGTTCATTGACGCCAATAGGAGGGGGCGATTTGTTGTAAATATTTTTTGTAAAATTCGTAGGGTATCCCATCAGGCCCTGGACATTTCCTACGTGGTGCACCGCGAATTGTTTCCCAAAGCTCCTCCCATATAATAAGGGATAGTATATTGTAATTTGGTGGTGTACTTTGTGTCTTGGTAGTTTAAATAAATTCTTTAATTTTTTGTGGATCTGTTGGCATATCGCGATATAATTCATTGTAATAGTCGTGTACTTCCGCCTTGACCTCCTCAGGGTCAGTTGCCATGGTGCCGTTGGTCTTGCAGACCTGTGTGCATGCGGGCTGGTTTCCATGGGAGTGTAATTGGTGGAAAAAGTATGTCAAACAGGTTTCGCCTTCCTTTATGAACTTACCTTTGTTTGATACTTTGATTCTGTGTTGGTGTTCAAAGATGAGGTTGTTAATTTGGGCAGAGATTTCTGCCCATTTGCATCCCCAGTTAGGGCTATAGCCAGATCTCAGAGTATTTATTTCCAGGTGGTCTAGTTCTGCCAAGATACGCTTGATTGTGACTGTGTCCGCGGTGTACTTGCATGATGCAATATGTCAGGTTTTGTTGATTAAATCTTTCTTGAAATTTTCCCATGTTCCGATGGGATCTGAAGTGAATGGGGCTGTGAATTCTGGGTTTGTAGCCTTGTTTTCAACCCAGTCAGATATCTTGGGCAATTTTATATTTTCTGGGTGAAGCTTTCTCCAAGGCGACACCTGTGTGTGGGATTGGGTTGGCGCTAATTGCACTGTAACTAATTGGTGATCAGAAAAATTAATCTTTTTTGTTGTAAATTTGGAGATTCTTGAGTGGTGGGATTGTGGGATGAGAATGTGGTCAATACGACTCATTGATATGAGCAGTCCCTCGCATATGTTGGGTCTTGTCATGTGGGGAAGGATTGGTGAATTGGGGGGAAGAACATCCTGTAAGCCAAGAGATGCCTTCATTGTGCGATATTCAATGTGTCCAGGTGGGTATCCCCTGGGATTAGGCCATCAATCTGTATTGGGGTTATCCCAGCAATTGAAATCGCCTAACATGATGATATCTGGTGGGAGGGTGAGAGTAGAATTTTTTTCAATTTTTTTTCTCTTGATTGCAGTGCACAGTGCATAGATACATGCTAACGAAATTATTTCATCTTGGCATGTGATTGTTGCTACCAGGACTTGACCGTGCAAGTGTGATGATGAATTTGTAATTTTAAATTTTTTGTTGTTTTAAACTATCACCCCACAGTGAGACGTCCATAATGATTGTGATGGTGCGACCCTGGTTGACCAGGATTCTTCTTCCCTTGTAGGCAGTGGGTTTCTTGGATGGCCAAGATGTCTACAAGAGGTTTTTGTAGGAATGCCAGCTTTTTGGCTTGGGACATATGATCCCTGGCTCCCGCGATGTTTAACGTCCATATTGACACTGAGGTGCCCGCGGCGCCTCAGGAGCAGTTGGGAGGACCCTCTGGTCCTATCCCACCGCGGCTCATTTTGGCCATGCTCCACATCTGTACTCCAACTCTTTCACTGCCATTGTTGGTTCCCTTGATCTGACCCAATGATTCAAGGGAATTGTGGTTTTTTACTTTTGCATCAACTTTTCCTGCACAGGTCTCATGTTGATTTGATGTGGGTTGTTGATTGGATTTTATATTTTTGAGGTTCAACTTTGTTGCATTGTGCACCGCATTTTCACCCAAATTGCAGTTGCATTGTTCCTCAGTATGTGCATGACTGATGACGATTTGTGGCTCAGTCTGGTTACTGTGAAAATTTTCGACCTGGGCATATTGTTCTGATTGGTTGGTTTGGTGAATATCCAAAATATCCTCCTGAATTTGTCCATGGTTAATGGCGGATTCCGCGTGTGCCGCCGCTTCAGCCGCTGCTCTCTTGCGGGCTTTTTGTGCTGCTTTACGCTGTTTACTTGTAACTGGGTCCACAATGGAGTATAGTCCATCTTCACCCCAGCGGAATGGGTGGTGGCCATCAGTTATTTTGGTGAAGTTTTCATTATTTTCGTCCATAGCTTCTTCACAAAAATCATTTTCCATTAAGCCCTCTTTTACAGGGCATGCATGTTACTTGTGGCCCAGTGAGCCATAGTGGTTGCAAATGGGTGGTGCGCATTCCGGTGTAACTCAGAATGCAGCTGACTGGCCCCCATCTGCAAAGTGAAATTCTGCTGTGCGGGGAATTCTGGATAAATCCTCTTTCACTTCTGGGAAGGGGTTGATTACAGTGATAGCTTTGCCCGTGCACAGGTCAGACATTAAGCAAAATTGCTGTAATTCGAGTAGTTGGATTTCTCCATAGGCCACAAGACCTTTGCGGAGCTCCTCCTCAATTACCTTATGAGGAAGGTTGGTGGGGAGCGAGTCAAAGGAGATGAACAAAGTTTTTGCTTTGTTCCATCTGGTGCGTGCAGTGCACACATTTTTTTTGCCCTCAGGGAGGGCAATTTCCACACAGATTTTTGCTGCGTCATCAGCTTCATTGGCTGTTTCAAAACCAATATTGATCCAGCTGCAGCCCATGTTGTTGGTGGCTACATACACCGCATGAGGGAAAAGTGAGGGCTGTGCCTCACACGTTTTCTCCCACAGGGTCAGTGACTCATCCCCAAGGAAGAGTCTGATCCCGCGTTCCACCTTTGACAAAGGTTGGTTGAATTGAATGTACATGTATTGCGCGTGCTTTACAGTAAATACCATAAACCCAGATGGTGTCTGAGTTTGCGATTTTTTTATGGCTTAGGTTCCTGGTCCCCCTCCAGGACGTTTCTTGCCCTTAGTTGCACCATTAAGCGCACCGCTTGCCGCAACACTCGCCCATGTTGTATTATTTTTGTTATTGAAGTCGCCCATCTTTCTTGTGTGTGATTATCCAAATTTGCTGTTTAAATCAAATTGTAGTAACTAAAGTGATTGTTACGAGAAAGAAAAGTGGTTCTAGCCATTGTTTTACCATATCAAAATTATGACTTTCTTAGTGAAACTTCTTTTATGAGGACTTACAAGGTCTAAACAGAAGTGGACAAGAACACTTTCTGAAAATAATTGGTCTAAATCTTCTACTATATCACAAATGGATGGACTGTGTCTCTAATCCCAAAATCAAGAATTTGTTGATATCACCTTTGAGGACATTATTCCCATTGTTTATCAAAAAGTGAAACCACACTAAGCAATTCTTTAACCAGATTTTGGAATTGAATGCATTATTATAAAAGATAATCATAAATAACAATTCTGAGGGGCTAGCAAATTATATTGGTTACAGAAAAATTTTTAAACCCTAAGAATTATACAACGGATTACACGCCATTCTACCAATCTAATTTGGAACTTGTCACAGCGCCTGGGTTTATCCTTCCAAATTATGGTAAAATTAAATATTATTAGAAATTATTATTCATACCCTATTCAGATTAGGCAAAATCAAATTGTTTGCTTTTTACATGTTTACCAGTTGGCAAAGTGCAAATTATCCTTGATTTTGGTAATGTGGATGAACTTGGGCTTGGCCTTCCCATCTCTCCCCTGAGCACCTCCGCCAGAAACTCATAGAAGGGTTTAACGTTTATTGAGCAGACCCTATGCTATAGTTCATGGTACCCGATGTGTGGCTTATTTGAAAGGGCTAAAAGCCTTAGCAATGATCTGCCCTTTCCATTGTGATACTCATCTTATGATTCCCCTTGTACAGCAATAAGATACACCCCAAATCATCCCATTTGAATGTGGGTCAATAACAGCTGCGCAATTTGCCCCTTGTGCTTAAAGTTAGATCATTTGAAGCCAAATTCCCCACAGTTTCCACCTCTGCTACTTCTGCCACCCCTCCTTCTGGCATCAGTCCAACTGCAGCCATGCTCAAATTCTTTAAATGGGGCATGCTCCTTCCACCCCACCTCAGGGTATTCTGGTGCCGCTTCAAAAGCAGCAGACAATAAAATTTTAAAAAATTTCTATTTAAATAAATTTAACTGGGTTACTCCTGAGTTGATGGCTGAAACAGTTTTAGTTGAGCTGCCATGGTTGACTGTTCAAAGCCAATTAGGTTCTGCCACTGCACCAACTCCTGCGGCTGGGCCAGCATTGGATGAGCTTAATCCATTTGAGTGTCTCAATTGGATTGATTATAGCAATTGGCCGTTTAGTGTCAAGCAAGGTTTTGCATTGGAGGAGTTTTTTATTAATCCTTCTGATTTGCACCCCCACCGTTTTCACTCTAAAAACAGCTTCTCAAATTATAAAAATATAAATAAAATAACAGTGGAAGCTGCAGCTTCCCGTGCCAACACCCTCCGCTGCCAGCATCTCTATAGGTGATGGAACCCTTAGTTGAGGGTATTCCTATCCCAAATCTCCCCTCCAATTTTGATGAAGATGCAAAATATGAAATTGAGAAGCTCACTTTCAGTGTGAGGCGTTCTTGAATTGATATGGCAATAAACTTTTCTTTTTGACCCAAATTATCTCAAACCCACCAGCGCATCAAATCTTTCACTTGTGTGACTGCTCTCATCACTTTCACTGAGCATTAACTTGCTCAATATGTTGAGGCAATGGACACCGCTGGCCAAATAATAAAAGAAAACCCACAGCTATACCTCCTTATGCCACATGTCACTGATGCTCCCATTCCAATGCCATCCACCATGATCCACCAGCTAAAGCGGGTGCCAGAAAAAGTTTCCCCAAAACTTCCTCGCCGTCTGCTATGGATTCCTAGGCTGATAACTTAGGGGTTGTATTAAGATTTTTATTTGTTTATGATAGTCCCTCTGTTTGGCTCAATCGCAAATAAAGATGCTTGGCAGTTTCTCCTTTTGGGTTGGGCACCATCAGTGCTAAAAAGATGAACATGGGCTTATAGATAAGGTGTGATGATCATTTTGTTTACTGATACTTCCTGAAAGCCTATCCATTTTAACTGAAGGTGAAAAAGACCTAGCAATGGCTCTATTTAAGAAGTATAATACCACTTTTACCAATGACAACTTTGACTTAGGTTGTGCACAAGACATGCTACACCATGTCAATACTGGGAACCATCCATCATCTGACTGAATTCTATATAACATTTGAAGGAGGCTGATAAGGATGGTAAATAAAAAAATCAATCATCTTGTCTTACTGAGCACATTAATGACCTCCAAGAGTCCTTTGCCATAGTATAAATTATAAATAAGTAGGATGGATTAAATTGTGTGGTAGTTGATTATAGGAAGCTCAAACCATTACCAAAAGACTTATTTCCTTTAATAAGCAATGAAAAATGTACTAGATGTTTTGGACAACGCAATACTTTTTATCCATTGATATGATTTTTGGGTTTTAGAAGATTTAGCTTCCAAAAAATGAACTGGAGAAATACGTCATTATTATAACTCAAGGTTTGTACTAACCCACATGAATGCCGCAAGGGTTATATAATGCCCCATGACATTTCAGAGGGCCATGAATATTATTTTGGGCAATTTATAAATCTTCTGAATGTTAGTATACTCAATGATATGAACATTTTTAGAACGTTTAATGAGCACCTGAAGCACTTGGGGAAGTCTTCTGCCACCTCAACAAGACTGACCTTAAAATCAAACCATATAACTTCAACTTCCTCTAATAGCTAAAAGACCTGGGTTTTCATTAATAAGCGTTACTTACAGCCTCAGCTGAGTAAGATTGGAATGATCAAAAGGACAATGCAGCTGAGTAGCAATCAAGACATCCTAGTGTTCCTTGTAATGATTAGCTACTATTATCAATTTGTCAAAAATTTTAGGAAGATTTGTGAAGCTCTATTTTATTAAGTAAAAAGGCGCTTAATTTGAATGGATGGCGAACTCACAGTTGGCCTTTGACAAATTTAAGGGTTTGCTTCACCAAAACGCTGAAACCTATGGATCTAAAGTTTAAACCCTTTACCATTTGAATGGATTCATCCTTCATCACCATAGAGGCAGTGTTAGAAACTGAAGAGGTAATTTAGCAACCAGTAACTTGTTGTATCCAAACTTTATATGTTCATGAATCAAATAACGCACTAACAGAGAAGGATTGTCTGTACATAGTCTATATTTGCAAGCAATTATGAGTTTCATTCATGCCATGCACTTCACAGTACTAACTGGCCACGTCTCACTTTTCTAGCTACAAAAAATGAAGGAGCTGGAAGGGTGGCTGGCCAGATAGCTTTCAAATTATAAGCCTAAAATTTTAGAATTCAGAAACACCCCATCATGAAACAACAAAATTCTACAGTTTATATTGCTTTCTCACTATGTTCTTAAATTTTTAAGGACAATTCTCTGTTTAATAAAAATGGTACCCCCAAATATGACAAGGATCCAGAGGAGATTCAATGAACCTTGGAAAACCTGAGGAATAATACTTATGTAAAAAATGGGGAACTTATGATTTAATTAAAAAGAAATAGTATCAATTCTTCAGCCAACTGAGCAGACTGCTTTGATAAATTGTAACGCACAGGTTTTTGCCAATATGTGACAAATGAGTTAGGCAGCACAAGCCATGTCACCGACCACATGAATGATAGTCCTGTGGAGAACCACCCTCTTGCCTGTGCACCATTTACCAAATTCCCAATGCTTTTGTGGACTAGAGTCCTGGCAATGCTGCAAGCGAGCAGTAAGGCCTGTCCCCATGATAGTGCCACAAATGAGGTCAAAGTCTGGCCTAGCTCACTTGTTGAGCTCTTGGTTTGGGTTATTATTGAATAAATTTTTTATAAAATTAAAAATTCTTTTTTGAGCAAGCAAACTTAAACTTTAAATGTGCTTCTTTGATTGAGATAATGAAACTACATCTGCAGTTGCCATTTTATTGTTTCTAAAGCATTTCTCACAAGTTTAATAGATTAAACTCTAAATTAAGCTTTCAAGCAATAACCACACTTTTGCACGTGCCAATATCAAGTCCCACATAATGAAAATTTGGAGGATTTGAGATACTGGTCATTTAATACACCAGATCAATCCTTGTTTGTGAATCCCTGAATTCTTACCTATGATTTCCATTATGATTGGTTCTTGTGATTGGTCGAATTTCTGAAATCCAACCTCCAAATTCATGCATGAATTCAACCCAATATTTATGAAGTCAATGTGTGGATCCAGCTGGCCCTGATCCATCACATCACCCCCTTGTAAATCCAAAAACTCCTGGATCTTCTTGAGGCAGTAGGCACACTCCTTGAGTATTTTCCAGGTCGCTTCCTCCACCAGGTATCACTTCCATTTTACCAGAAATTTCTGGTGACCCCTGACCTGAAACTCCTTTAGGATCTTCTTGACCTCATATTCCTGGTTGTTCTCCTCTTGTGGGTTCAGTGGCCCAGGCTGCTCTGGTCCTTGACCTTGGAATCCTCAAAGCTTAGACCCATGGATAACTGGATGGGCTTTTGACCCTTCTGGGAGGTCCAATTTTTTGCTACCTTGTTAATACCCCAGATCACCCTATATGATCCTAAGAACTTTGGTCAGAGTTTCCAGCTCTTCACCGGTACTGCATAATTCTTCGCTGCCATCAGTACCCATTCTCCTGGAGCAAACGATGATTCTGGTGCTCTTCATTGATCTGCATATCATTTTTGCCGCGCTGTGGCACGTTCCAGATTGTTTCAAAATTTCCTTCCAATTTCATCATTCTTTGGGATAATTTGTCCACCTCCTGGTATACTCCTCCTTTTGATCCCCCATCCAATGCCAGATTGGATCCATGATTGGCAAAGAATGGTGACATTCCAGCTGATGATTGGTGGTGGTTATTATAAGCAAACTGAGTGAGTCAAATCCATGTAACCCAATAATCCTGCCAGTCAGAGACATAGAATCAAAAGTATTGCTTTAGTATTTGGTTTACCCTTTCTGTTTGCCCATCAGACTGGGGATGGTATGCTGAGGCCCTCATGGGCGAATTTTTAAGTTATTGAGCAGGATAGACCAGAATCGTGATACAAATTAAGGACCACAATCCAAAATGATCTCTTCTGGTAGGCCATGACAGGCAAATATCTCATAGATAAAAACCCTTGCGGTGTCCTTAGCTGAGAATTTTGAAGTACATGGGAAAAACTCGGCATATTTTGTTAACCAATAAACGACAACCATTATCACGTCATTCCCCTGGATCTTAGGTAACCCTGTAATGAAATCCATGCTGACTGACCCCCACAGCTGATTTGGAATCTGGAGTGGGACTAACTTACCCGCAGGTTGCTTTTGTGAGGGCTTTGAGCATGTGAAAATCAAGCACTCCACCACATATTGTTTTATATCTTTTTGTAGAACGGCCTAGGAATACTTCCAGCGCACCAAGTTGATCATCTTCACGACCCCTGGATGTCCTGCCAGTGGGTGGTCATGCAATGCCTGCAATACTTCCCACTGCAGTGATGGGTTTAGAACCCATATCCGCAAGTCATGACATATTATTCCATTTTTCCTTCCATATGTATGATGCAGGCTGTGCCGCTGGCCCTCTGCTATTTCCACCCTTTGACCATAACCCAAATGAAGACCTCCTTTGCTTTCTTTAGATCTCCCTTTCCAGTTCATCCTCTTCACTCACCATCATGGAGAATTGGTCTTCCCGGAGCTTGGTTGCTGTGTTGTACTTCTCCAACTCAGCCTTCTCATATGCTAGCCCCGCATCCCAGCTCAACCAATCAGCTATGGTATTAACAGCTCCTGGATGGTATTCCACTCGGAAATCATAATGAGTCAGCTCCACGTGCCAATGGGCTTGGCGCTGATTCATTTTCATGGGCTCTCGGTAATATTCCAGTGCCCAATGGTCCATGCATACTATGAAGGGGTGACGGGCATACAACAAGAGGTGCTGCCACTCCTGAAGCGCCACAACCACCGCCATTAGCTCCTTATCATATATTGGGTAATTTGTTTCCGCAGGGATCATTTTCTGACTAAAATAACACACCAGGTGCTCCAACCCATATTCCCCCTTATATAGGAGTACTGCTCTTAATGCGAAGTTTGAGGCGTCTGTTTCCACCACGTAAGGTTTTCCCAGATCTGGATGGGCAAGGACTGGCTCTGAAATGCGCTTCTCTTTCATCAGGTTGAATTCCCGCTCCTCTTCTTCCCCCATACAAATGGTACCTTCTGCATCAGTTGCATAAGTGGCAAGGCTAATTCTGATAGAATCTTGATGAACCGCCTGAGGAAATTTACCATCCCCAGGAAACTTCTCACCCCTTTCTGATCAGTTGAATCCTTCTTTGCGCGCACTGCCTGGATCTTATTGGGGCATACCCCCAGGCCTTTCCTGAATACCACATTTCCTAGTAATCTGTTTGACTCCCATTTAAACTCACATTTCAAAGTCTTCAGCCATAAACCTGCCTCAGCCAACGCCTTCAGGACCTCCCGAACATCCTGTACATGAGCCTTCATGGAACGTGAGAACACCAGGATGTCATTCATATAAGCAATACAACACCAGCTGATCAACTGATAGAGTACTCACTTGATCATTTGTTGAAATACTGCTGGGGCATTTCACAGCCCAAATGGCATGACTCAGTATTGGAACATCCCAAGGTGGCACTTGAACGCCGTGTATCTTTGGTGCTCTGGCCTTACAGGTACCTGGTTGAAATCATCTGCCAAATCAAGCTTGGTGAAAATGTTGCATCCTGTGACCATCAGCAAGATATCCTCCATTAGCAGCATTGGGTAAGGGTCCAGTTCTGTGCCCTCATTTAACCTCCAATAATCCATGCATGGCTGTAACTCTCCACTCGCCTTGGGCACTAGCAACACTGGAAATACCACAGCCAATTTTGATGGCTCAATCAAACTTTTGCTCAACATCGAACTCATGTGGTCCTCCAATGCAGCTTTGGCTCATTCATTCAATAAATAGATTGGACAACCACAAGGATTTTCAGACCATCCCTTAAACTGGAAAGAGAATAAAATGGCCCAGTGGGGGAAAACGGCAAATCTTTCTTTGGACCAAAGAACCCCACAAAATCTTGGTATTCTGCAGGTAAGACCTCTTCCTGCATGGCCCCAAGGTTCAAGGCTCACATAAATTTTGGTTTCTCACTAACAGACTCTACTTTACCGGTGGGCCACTCCTGGGGTACAGGGTAATGGTACTGGTACGTACATCGATCTGGGGTCTGAACTGATGCTACCAGCGCATCCCAAACACTACTGGATGGTTAAGATTCTTGATCACACAAAACTGCATCCAAAACCCAAATGGGGCCTGCTGTACCTTCACCAAAGGGCATACGTGCCACAATGGCGCCCTCTGTGAGGCATCAGCAAAAACCACCAACGGTCCTTCCTGCACCTGCAGCTTCAAACGCTCTGCCAATGCCAGTTCAACGTAATACTCTTCCGCCCTAGTATCTATCAGGGCCATTGCCCTCTCCATTCCTCCATCTTTATGCAGCTCTATGGGGATAAATAGGCGATAATAAAGTCAAGAAGGCGATTTGTTTTGGATGAGTCTTTCACTTGTGAATTGACTGATGGAAACTTTGACATATTCCCTTGGCGCCCTCCCCTTGAACATTTCCCACATTTCTTTGGGCTGGGTGCCACCCCCTTGACTGTAACAGCCACTTACCGGGGATTGTCCCTTCCCAGGTGACATTGATTCCTCCCACTGGTCCCATGCCAGTGCTAATTGTTTCTCGACTTGAACTGCTAAAGCCACCTCCTCCACCAGCGTTGCTTGGACCTTTGCTGCTGCCAAAGCCGCTAGAAAATCTGGCTGCAACCCCTGGAAGAACCTTCATGAGAACTGGTAATCCGCAACCTGTGCCACTTTTGCCAATGGACAGAAGACCCGCGCATACTCCTCTACAGAGATATGTCCCTGGCTGATTGATAATAATGCCAACCAGGCTTCATCTTTTGCTTCATCCAGAGATGCTGCCCAGTCAAGCATCCCACACACTCCTCCATGGAATTGGGCAAACTGTCCTGTTCCTCAATGAGTTCCTGGAACCATCCCGCCAATTACAGAGGTAATGCATCCACCACCTGGGCTAGTTGGAGCGCAAGAGGGGATTCCCCTCCATTGCCTGTGCCAACCATACCTGGAACCGGATCCATGCCATTACCTGGTGAAGTTTATCTAATGCCTCCATAGATAATGCCATGCGTCCAGTAGGTGTTTTTAGCTTCATCTGGACCACTATGGTTTGCTGAGTTGTTGCCCCCCATAATTTTCCTACTTCACATAGCAAAAATGCCAATGAAAATCCTATTTTAATTACAGACAAGAGATGTCAGTTCCATTCCTCCCCACTGATAACCACCACTTCTTCTCAGGGCCCCCACAAGACAGAAAGGAAGGTATTTGAGTTTCATTTTATGTAACGCACAGGTTCTTGCCAATATGTGACAAATGAGTTGGGCAGCACCAGCCATGTCACTGACCACATGACTGATAGTCCTGTGGAGAACCACCCTCTTGCCCATGCGCCATTTCCCAAATTCCAAACGCATTTGTGGACTAGAGTCCCAGCAATGCTGCAAGCGAGCAGTAAGGCTTGTCCCCATGATAGTGCCACAAACGAGGCCAAAGCCTGGCCTAGCTCACTTGCTGAGCTCATGGTTCAGGTTATTCTTGAATAAATTTCTTATAAAAATAAAAATTCTTTTTTGAGCAAGCAAACTTAAACTTTATTTGTGTTTTTCAATTGAGAAAATGAAACTGTATTTGCAGTTGCCATTTTCTCATTTTTAAAATATTTCTAACAAGTTTAATAGATTAAACTCTAAATTAAGCTTTCAAGCAATAACCACACATTTGCACGTGCCAATCTTGAGTCCCACATAATGAAAACTTGGAAAATTCAAGATACCATTCATTCAATACGCCAGATCAATCCTTGTTAGTGAATCCTCAAATTCTTACCTACAATTTCTGTTATGATTGGTTCTCATGATTGGTCCAACTTCTAAAATCTGACCTCTGAATTTTTGCGTGAATTTGACCTTATATTTATGAGGTCGATGTGCAGATCAAGCTGGCCCCAATCCATCACATAAATGAGCCCAGATGGCTATAGGTCCATGAAAGATATAAGAAGACGTCTAGGCAGTGTAGTAGCGCTTTTATTAGGAGTTTATGCACTAAATATCCATGAGATCCTCATCTGATGCAAAAAATGTCATTTTAAAGCCCATATCAGAAAGTAATCTCTTTCAATAGTTCTAACCCAAAAGTTCTTGGCACGCTTTCTCCATTGATGTTATAGGCCACTGCTAATAGTTGTGAGAAATTCAAGTGCATTGTAGTTGCATTGATCTCCTCCTAAGGTGGTGGTGACATGTCTCAATACATGATTTCTGATGTATATTGCAGGGATAAGGAGGAAGTAAGAAACGCTAAAGGGGCCCAGTTGGCCGCCTTTCCTGACCTCAGGTGTACTATGGATCAGCGCTGGGTTAAGGCCAAGATGGCTCATGTTAAGCTCACAGAAATTGATGATGGGTTTAAGACATTACATCACCAATGCTGTAAATTGTTTGTTTTAATTAAATTAGGATGGTTTATTATGTTTGATTTCTAAACGAGGATTTAACTCATTTCACAAAAAATATTATCAAAAATTGTAAAATTCAGTTGGCGCCATAGCCTAGACTTCTCACGTACTCAAGTTATAGGACTATTATCAATAGTAGTCTTGTGTTATAGGCTAAAATCAATTCCAAGACCTAGAAAAGTGATCCAGGCATACCATCCCTATTTTCTTTGAAGTAAGGTTTCTAAAATCAATCTCTCTGTTGTACATCTCTCTTTCTTCTGATTAAGGTTACTTTATATATTAGCATATCCAATATTACCTTTTGCTGCCCTCATGGGTTACCTCCTTCTGGAGGTTTTATGGGTTTTTTATAAGCTATGAAGGTGTTGGCACCGTACAAGATGTGTTTTCATTAATCCTATTAATAATCTTTTCTGGGATAGTTAAAGCCACCTTCCTCAGATCAGAAAACCAACCACCCTAAAACTTTTATTTCACTTTGATCGACTAAATTAAAGTGAATTTTGAGCTTTATAAATTAACATGCAAAAAGCCAGCTTCTCAAATTAAGCATTTAATTCAAAATGCTGATGCCATTGATGCCTGCTGCCACAGCTTGGGGTGGTGGTGCGCCACATTCTAGCATCCTTTGGCCACCTCCAAAGCATGTCCAGGCTGGCTCTTCTAGCCCTCCCAATGCCACTGGTAATTATATCCCACCTCAGGACTTAGCCCACCATCTTGCATGCTCACAGGTGGTGCTCCCTTGGAGCAACCTGCATTTTGGCCTCTGGGTCAAATATGGTGATCTTTTCCCATATGCAAGCGCAGCCATCATTGAGATGGCCACAGCGGTTTTTAAACAAATCAGGTATTAATGTTCACCCTTTCAAGGGCTATTTTGACCTTAGATTTTGATCTGAGGCTGATGCAGTGGCAGCATCTAAGCTGCCAATTATTTATAAAAACATCCCAATTCCCACTGTTTTCACGTGGCTCCCAGATGAGGCCACTTTGGTGGTCCAGTTTGCCAGGTTGCCGTCATTTCTCTCCCCCAAACGCCTTCACCATGAACTGAAATAGGGTTTGGCCATTTATGATGCAGACCCCATCTTGCAGTTTGTGGTTTCCTATAGGGCAGGTCAGTTGTCAGGGCCTCACGCCTTTGTGATGATCCACCCTTTCCTTCGTGACACCCACCTCACAATTTTCTCCTGAACTGTGATCAGATCTGCACCTGATCACCCTTTTTAGCACATATCAAAATGGTTGCAATATATATGCCCTTTGTGCTTTAAATTGGATCATTCAAAGCATAAGTGCCTCACAGCTTCCCCCTCTGCCACTTTCAACTCTCCTCCTTCTGGCGTTGGGCTGGCTGCCACCTCACCCAAATTTTTTGAGTGGGGTGCGATCCTCCCTCCCCCAACCTCAGTTAATTCTGGTGCTGCTTCCAAAGCAGCAGCCAATCAATATTTAATTTTTTAAAAAAATTTGTCAGAATTACAGAATCCTGAGCCAATGACTGAGACAGTTTTGGCTGAGCTGCCATGGTCAACTGTTCGCAGACAATCAGGATCTGCCACTGCACCAACTCCAGTGGCTAGCCCAGCATTAGCTGATTTAAATCCATTCAACGTGCTCAAATGGAATAATGAAAGAGATCATCCTTATAATATAAGCCCAATTTTGCTTTGGAAGAATTTTTTGTAAATTCTCCCAATTCATGCCCCCATCACTTTAGATCTAAAAATGGTTTCCCTGCTTATAAAAATATTAACAAAATGGTGGTAGAGGCAGCAGCAGCTCCCACCAACACCCTCCTCCATTAACATCACCATGGGGCGATGGAACCCTTTGTTGAGGGCATTCCTATCCCAAATTTCCACCATGATTTTGATGAGGAATCATAATATGAAATTGAGGAGATCGCTTTTGGAGTGAGCTGCGCTTGCATTGACATGGCAATAAACTTTTTTTGACCCCAATTATCTCAAACCCACCAGCGCATCAAGTCTTTCACTTGTGTGCCAGCTCTCATCACTTTTTCTAATCACAACTTTCTCAATATGTTGAGGTGATGGACACTGATGGCCTCATTAACAAAGAAAAACCACAATTATACTTCATTATGCCACATGTTACTGATGCCCCAACCCCATGTTGTCCACCATAGTTCACCAGCTAAAGCGAACGCCAGACAAAAGTTTCCCCAAAGCTTCCTCGCCTTATGATATGGCTTCCTAGGCTGATAACTTAGGGGCTATATTAGAATTTTTAATAATCCCACTATTTGGCTCATTCACAAATAAAGATGCATGGCAGCTCCCCCTTTTGGGTTGTGCACCACTAGTGCTATAAGCAACCACCCTCAATTATGCTTATGGAAACTTTTTCTTTGAAGAACTCTCCTTTAGTAGTAAAGGAATGTGTTGGCTAGTTGTTATGATCAAAGACTCCTCACAGAGGAATTATCATCTGTTTTGTTGTTTTAAAGCATAATGTTTTTTTACTATTTTTGAGAGAGCTTCTTTCCTTTCTGCTCATACTTAGTGTTTTGTGCCCTTTGAAGCTTGCTTAATGAGCTTCTATAACTTCTGAAGCTTATATTGTTTACAATATAATCAGACCTCTCTTGTTTTCTCTTGGTGCTGAGTTGAAACCCATTTTTCACCCAGTGCCTTTGACCAGGTATATACAATTTTAAACTAATAAGTTTTGGAAAGAGATAGAAGATTTGAAACACATTCTGGAAGTTTGGCAACCCATGTTCTCTTCCTTCCAAAACTTAAATGTGTTCTTTATCTCAGTCAATTGGATGCCTTTAGGTGTTCTATTTATATAAATATTTTGGTCAGGTACAGGTCCTATTTTAGCTTGACGTTATCAGAATAACATTAACCCAAAGAAGCATAAACATCCAATCAGTGTACACTCAGGCATGGCATGTTCCACTTCCTATATCTAATCTGATGATTGGCCCTTCTTTTTGAATTCCCTAACCCAAATGAAGGGAATTTAAGCATTTTCTAGATTTATTAGCTGAAATTCTTCAAAGGTTAGATAATTATGAGTCTAACTAGCACCAGCATCTTCCTAGCAAAAATATTTTATCGCTATGTGATTAGCACTTTGGCTCTTCTTAGAAGCATTATTTCTTAGCTAAGGTAAATAAAAAGCACTTAGCCAAATTTGGCATGAGAGAGTTGAATCAAGCATATCTTTTTTTAAATAAATATTTAGGGATAAATATAGCCTTCAAAGTGATATGAACTCAGCGCTGATACCAACTCTCAGGATTAATGAGACTTCTATATACCTCAATTTAGCTTTGACTTAAGTTCATGAAGTAATATGCATAAGAAGGGATAGTATTTACTATCCTAGAACTTTTTGTATGCTGAATGGAATATCATCAAATGGATAGAGGGTTATAATAAGTAAAATAAAGTTAGTGATAAGGCGAGACAAGGCTAAAATAATGTCATGGTTCCTACTGGATAGTGGAGCATTGAATGGTGAGTCATCCTGGAAATTTTTAATAAGGCATTATGGTTTAATAATTTGATGATTTTTAAATTAATATTAATAATAACTTAAGGTCTTTAGGCCATTAAATTCATTGCCAATAAATAAGTATAGATAATTATAGGCTGAGAATGCCTAAGATAGTATTGATTTAAAATCCTAAGGTCTAGGCTTCACAACTATAGGACAAATCCTTACGGGGTCCATTGATTTAACTGATTATGTTTCACCGGTGGAGACCCATATATAGCACCCTGAAAAACACCCATTCTCTTCTGAAAATGGAGGCATTTTTAATGTTTGCCCTTTTAATTTTATGGGAAACTTGAGGGTCAAAACATAGTTTTAGCCCCAATTCATCAGTTATATTTCTGAAATTTAACTTCAATTGTTTAACCTGTGTCCACCCCTATAATACTGGCCCCAGAAGGCCTAATTTTCTAAAAATGGAGGAAACATCCCTTGCCATATCTTTGCTCTTGGGTACATAAGCGTTATCAGGGGTCTAACCCAAAATCATAGAAAAGTAATTTATAAGACAACCTTTTCATTGCAAAACTCCTTTCCATGGAATGATGTGAACTGTCATTGGAAGGAAGTTTAGCTGTTTTGGTAATGAATAGCATTGTTCATCCAGCTTTACTTCTGGTATTATGCCTTTGAAACCTATAATTCTGTAAGGAGAGTGTCTATAACTCTCCCGTTCCCAGTGTGGCAGTGCGCGGTGCACTAGGCAAACGCCAGGGAACTAGCTGTTAGGGCCACCATGATTAGAGCCCAGCAGAGGGTGCTGGAGCAATAACCACTTAGGCATAAAAGGGTAAATTTTATAATAAAAGCCCATATAAGGGTGACGCGGTGCACATAGCAGATGGTTAAGCGACCCAGGTTGGAGGGATCCTGGGCGGACAAATGGTGCACAAGGGGAGAGCTGCATGGTACTTGCAATAGCAAGTGTAATGGAGCGCGAGACCTCCTCGAAGAGGTTTGTGCACAGGAGCATTCAGAATATCATAAAAATTTAAAAATAACTTAAAATGGGGTATAGGTTTATTTTGGAAAGTCGACCAACAAGGAATGTTGATCAGGGGAAAATGTATTTAAGCTCAGATGGGGAATTTGGTGTTATGTCACAGTGGGCCCAAATAGCAACTCGCCAATAGGGCGATACTTCCATCCAAGTTAGTAAAATAGGCCAAAACCAACTTCACTCAAGTTATTGACTGAAGTTAAATTTGAACTAAGTGCGTTATTTTGTAGCAGGAACAAGTTTTGAACCCTTTTTCAAAACTAAGAAAACCAAACCATCAGCCTTAATTTGGTAGATAGTTCATTTTAACGCTTGGGCTGCCATCAGGGGCTGGGCGTTTAGTGCACCACTGGTCCCAACCTGGGCATATTTTGCCTGGACCCAGCGTTAGTCCAGGGTGTTCTTCAGGTCAGGAAGGGCCTGCAACTTCACCTTCTGGGCCTCCTGGCGCCCAGCCTTGTCTTTGGGGTTGATCCCCACTATTATGTCATGTTCACATGACATTAACCTCTCCTCCCGATGGGGCTCAACCCCCCTCCAGGGGCTTGCGCCAGAGAAAAGTTCTTATGGACTGGGGCCAACTTCATGGCAGCGACGGTTGGTTGGGGTTAATATCTGGCAGCTTGGGTAAACCGCTGGTGGAAGGCATCAATCAGATCTTGGGCATGCACACAGTCGCGTGCTGGGACATAACTGTTTTTGGCAGCATCAAAGCCCTTCCAGGATACCAGGTATTTGAGTCTTCGTTTAACATGGCAGCAGGAAACTATTTCTTCCACCTCCCACTCAGGCGCCCCATCCACGAGATAGGCCCCAGGATTCTCTGGTGGGGAGCCCTCAAACAACGTGAGTTTGCTCTTGTGGAACACCAAGAAGATCTGAAATGAAGGGGGAAGATCCAGCTGGTATGAGGCATGGCCCACCTTTCTAACAACGCGGTAAGGTCCAATCCTCTTAGGGTCCAGCTTCTTGCAAGGCTGCTTGATAGGGATGTTACATGCATCAAGCATCACGATATCCCCTTCCTTATATGCAGGATCTACTCGGCGCTTCCCATCAGCATTCTCCTTATACACCTGCATTGCCGCCTTTAAGCTTGTGGAAATCCCCTGGTGGACCTTCTTGATGGTCTTGGAAATATCCACTACCGCTTCACCTTTGACCCACAGCTGGTCTCCATGTTAAAGGCGGGGCTAAAGCCATGGCTGGCGAAAAATGGGGAACAGCCAATCAAAGAGTACAAGGTATTGTTGTAGCTGAACTGATTCATGGGAAGGTGAGAAGCCCAATCTGAATTATCTGCAGCGGTGTAACACCGCAGAAACTGTTCCAAGCATTGGTTCACTAGTTCAGTCTGCCCATCTGATTGGGGATGATAGGCAGTTGAAAGGCAAGGGCGAATCTGAAGAGTCTTACACAACTCTTCCCAAATAATGAAGGTGAATTGGGGTCCCCAGTCACTGATAATCTCTTGAGGAACCCCATGAAGTGCAAACACATGGGTGACAAAAAGCCTAGCCATCTCCGCTGCAGTTATCGTGGTTCTACAAGGAATGAAGTGGGCGAACTTTTTAAACCAGTCCACGACCACCATGATGGCATCATAACCATCAGAGACAGGTAGCTCCAAAGTTAAATCAACTGAGAGAGAAATCGAGGGCCCATCAGCCTTTTGGACTGGTACCAATAACCCTGCTAAAGGTTGACAGTTGTGTTTCATCTGGTTGCACACCAGGCACTCATTACAATACCGCCTCACCTGAGCAGGCAAGCCCTTTCAATTGTAGGTGCGGCGTATCAACTCCAAGGTCTTTGCTTTCCCCGGATGACCAATGGTGATTCCATTATGATGGTCCTGAACGATGTCCAGTCGCAGTGGTCCAGCAGGTACCCAAAGACGCCCCTGGAACCACACCATTTCATCCTTTATGTGATAGCCTCTGGATAGATCCTCTTGATTTGACGCACTCTTTGCAAGGACCATGGTATATTCACCTGACAGAGGCTGAGAGAGGTTGACCTTTCTGAACATACCATATTCCTCCGCATTATCCAGAGGTGCAAGCGCTGGCCCGTTAGCCAGAAGATAGGGAAGCAACGACATGATTTTACTTGGAGGGATCATAACCTGGGTGTTGTGCATCTCTACTTCCTTGGGGTCAGGCGCTAAAGCAGGGTTGCGGCTCAAAGCATCCACCAAACCATTATCTTTTTCCTTGGTGAAATCATATGTGAATGCGAATTGAGCAAGGGTCTCATGCCAATGGGTCTGCCGTGGGGTTAGAATATGAGGCGCGCGGTAGTACAGCAAGGCACGGTGGTCTGTATGTACGCGGAATGGTTGGGTAGAGCCATGCAAGTGGTGCCGCCAATAAGTCAGCGCCCCCACCACTGCTAGTAACTCCTTGTCATAAATGGCGTAATTCAACTCTGGAAAAGACATTTTCCTAGAAAAATATCCCACCAGATGCTCTATCCCATCTTAGCCTACTTGTAATAAGGCGGCTGCTATGGCGAAGTTGGAGGCATCAGTTGACACAATGAACTCCTTGGAAGGGTCAAATCGGTGAAGAATATTCGTGGACAACAGGGTGCACTTCACTGCTTGAAAGGCATCCTCCAAAGTGGTGGACCACTGAAGCACCTTGGCACCGCTAGCTTTGTATAGGGGAGCTGCCACCTCAGATAGATTGGGAGTGAACTTCTTAAGGAACATGCACGTCCCCAAAAAGCTCCTTAATTCCTTAATTGAGGTGGGGGTAAGCCACTCACGAATCGCCTTCTCCTTGTCTGGAGATATCATGTGTCCTTGGTCAAACATGACGTTGCCCAGAAACGTGACCTGGGACTTAAAGAACTCGCACTTTGATATTTTCAATGTAAGGCTGGCTGCTTTTAACCGCTCCACCACCTGCTGAAGGTGAATTGCATGGGACTCCTGATCTGGGGAAAACACCAGGATATCATCCATGTAAGCGACTGTGCATACCCCTAACAGGTCCCCCAACGCTGCATCAATGCGGCGTTGGAAGATAGCAGGAGCATTCTTAAGCCCAAAGGGCATGACCCAAAACTGGAAGATCCATTTTTGGGTACACAATGCGGTCAACCACTCTTGTCCCTTTTTAATCCAAATCTGATTGAACGCGTTGAGGCAATCCAACTTGGAGAAGACCTTCGCCTTCTCCACAAAACGTGCAATCTGCAAATCCAAAGGGATGGGATGGAGGTCTGGTATAGTAACGTTGTTAAGGTTACCATAGTCAATGCATGGGTGTAAGGTACCATCAGACTTCTCCACGAAGAGTAAGGGGGAGCATACTTGGGAGGTACGCTGAAAAATCGCACCCTTGGCTAACTGTTCTTTCACCCACACATCCAACGCCTATTCCTCCCGGAGAGTTAAAGGGTAAATAGGAGAAGTGATATGCACTAGATCCACTGTGAGCTTGAAGTCACAATCAAACTCAGAGTGCTCAGGGAGTGCGTTGGCAGATGCTGCATCAAAAGAGAATTCCAAACCCTCCAAGCAAGAAGGTACAGGAATATCCACTGAGGGCTTCTGCATTGAGGCAAGGACACAAGTGATACGGTGGGGCCAATGGGGCAAGTTGCCTGGGGCGTTTTCTTTGGACAAAGGCACAACAAATGTGCGACCATTCTTCATGGTGAGAGACAAGGTATTCTCCTTCAGGTTAGTTTTTACATCAAACTTCCGCCACCATTCCACACCCAAAATGATAGGGAACAGGAGGTTTTTGATCACACCGAAGTGATCAGAAAATTGGTACTTGCCAACCTGATAATCCACTGTTCCAATGATCTTCAGAGTGGGAATACCTTGGGACGCCCCTCCTCTAACCATATCACCTGGTAAGTAACTCAGTTCAAGGTAGTCAGCTAAGTACTGGTCCATAAAGTTTCCAGTAGCGCCAGTATCCACCAAAATAGTAGTGGTGAGTTTCCCTAAAGGCGAGGATAGGGTGACAGTCAATAGAAAATACCCTGAATGGTCTTTATTTAACAAAGATAATGACAACACTTCACCAAAGTTCTCATCATCTGGATCAAGCCTGCACACAGAATTGGTTTGGGAATCAAAAAAGGGGGTGGGATATTTGTCCACTCTTAATACTGATGCCACATACCCCACCATACCTTCTGCAGGTACATATACTTGATTATATCTGAAACAAAGTTCCTTCTCCACCTCCTGAGTGCACCGGATCATGGTAGAGGTCAACCGTGGGTTCTCAGGGGTAATTTGATACACTGTAATAGGGTCCTCATTTAAGCCATATGAACAAATGAAAGGTTCAGAGATAGAGGCCAGGGTTTTGTTATAGAACGCGTTTTTAGATGTGAATGACCTTATCCCTGAAACTGCAATGGAATGCCCAACGTTATCCAAGGCCAACACCACCAGGCCCATCTGCACCAATTCTGCTGGCATCATCTGAATGCGCTGGCGATGGAAAATTTGTTTCTTGGAATGAAATTCAATAATTTTGGCGGAAAGTTGAGGAATTACAACTTTTGGACATCAAAGTGTCTGACTCCACCAGGTACAAACATGATGGGTGGATACTTTCCAGTTGGAGGCAATTAATTTAACGCTGAGTTGCTCCAACCTTTGGGAAAATGAGGAAACAGTGGTGCGGCTAACAACAGCCAGAGCCCACAGCCAATGGCCACTGTTTCCACTTTGGAAAAGTTTCACGCGGAAAAAGTTCATGCACATAAGAAAATGAGGTTGGTCGACTAATGGTTGGAGGTATCCTGGGCGGACAAATGGTGCACAAGTGGAGAGCTGCATGGTACTTGCAATAGCAATTGTAATGGAGCGTGAGACCTCCTCAAAGAGGTTCGCACACAGGAGCATTTGGAATATCATAAAATTTAAAAATAACTTAAAATGGGGTATAGGTATATTTTGGGAAGTCGACCAACAAGGAATGTTGGTCAGGGGAAAATGTATTTAAGCTCAGATGGAGAAATTGGGGTTATACCACAGTGGGCCCAAGCAGCAACTCGCCAATAGGGCGATACTTCCATCCAAGTTAGTAAAATAGGCTGAAACCAACTTCACTCAAGTTATTGACTGAAGTTGGATTTGACCTGAGTGCATTATTTTGTAGCAGGAATGGGTTTCAAACCCTTGTTCCAAAACTAAGCAAACTGAACCATCTACCTTAATTTTGTAGATAGTTCATTTTAACGCTTGGGCTGCCATCAGGGGCTGGGCGTTTAGTGCACCACTGGTCCCAACCTGGGCATATTTTGCCTGGACCCAGCGTTGGTCCAGGGTGTTCTTCAAGTCAGGAAGGGCCTGCAACTTCACCTTCTGGGCCTCCTGGCGCCCAGCCTTGTCTTTGGGGTTGATCCCCACTATTATGTCATGTTTACATAAAAAATTCTGATTTGAACAAAAATTACATATGTACAAAGGTGCTTTTGAGAGTCCTTATGGGGCTAGCCTTCAACCAATTTTTATAATTATATCACCCCTGAGTATCCTTGGCTGACCTCCAACAGGATTCTCTACACTCAGTAGGGGGAAAATTACTAAAAGAATATGGCAATAGGTGTTTTTATCTAACTGAGGAAAGCTGACCAGAGGACAGACATTACTGAGCTCCAAGGAGCAAAAAACTATGCTAGAATTTAAACAAACAGAAAGAGATGAACAGATTACTCAAACCAAATCAAAAAATAAATAAAAACTAAAACTAAAGCAACCAGGTCAGATGCAGTAAACTGCTATGCCTTCATGGTGGGGGGTGAGTTGGGATTGGGAGGCTCATCTTCCTCCTCTGTGTTGGACAGTGTACGGCAGAGTGCTGAGAACATGGGCATGGGTGCATCCTCAAAATGAGGGGTTGAGGTAACAAAGTGGCTCAGGAAGCTCAAATTTTGCTCTGAGGAGTGTTGTGACTTATTCAGAAATGGCTTTTTCAGCCTTGAGGCGAATTTTAGGTAGTGTGGTAAAGTTGGCGATGTTGTTGCTGGTAATGCGGGTCTTTGGGCCAAATTTTGTGAACATTGCAACTTTTTGTGCTGCCTTGTGGGCAACTTGTTAAAATTGGAGGAATTCTTTCTTATGAATTTGTTACATGGGGGGAAGGATAGGTGCAGATACCCCTTTGGCCAAGACTACAACTGATTTTGGTATGGCCTTTTGGAGGGGGCGACAATCAGGAGAGGAAACTGCATCTTTGGCGAGTTGGTGGTCACTTCAGAATTCATACACATCTGAGCATAGAGCATAGCAGCGTGTTAGGAATTGAGCTGCATATTCTGCGTTTAGGTACATTTCAAGGCCTGAGGCCTCAACTGAATTGGGGATGGGATTTCCCAAATCATCAACTTCCTCCAAATAATCCCAGGGATTTAGGTTAAAGACAATAGGTTGATTGACATATGGGTGGGCTTAATTGGGTGTCTGGGTGGGTTTTTTGGATTTACTGGGGTCCATTCTGGCTCCTGGTTAGTTGGAGTAGGAGTGGTGGTTTGACATTTTGGGCCCTTATTTGTTGAATCCGTGGTAGATGCATCTACCATTTGGGGTTGAGGGAGAGGATTGTTCCCCATTCAAAAAAGGTTTTGATGTCAGCTATGAGAGCATCGTGGTAAGAGTCAAACGTGTTGGCTCCATCTCAGTCTATGGCAGGTCAGCGCCACTTTGAGTGGTCCAGGTATAAGCAAATGGGGCATATCATGCGCCCCTTATCTACACTGGCCCAGAAAGGGTGGTCAGGGGAAGAGGGGACAACAGTTTGAGGGGGAATCAAAATGGCAATTTCATTTTGTAATGGCATATGGTTGCAAAGGTTTGAGGGCTCGCTTGTCAGTTGGCTCCATTGGAAATCACAAATTGTAAAATGGGATCAGCACCATATGCTGACAACCCATCTATTATTTCGTTGTATAAGGTTACTGGTTGGAGGTCGGTGGGGAGGCCTGAAAATTGAACCACAAGAGTGGTGTCATCAGGCAACTGAGTGAAAGTGGTTGGGATGGGGGTTTCCTGAAACACCAGGGGAATGTTGGCTGCTATTTCAGCATCAGATTTGCAAGTGAAGTCAAGGTCAAAGTACCTCTTGTAGGGGCGGAAGTCAATAAAGCCTGCAGGCTGCATAAGCGCCCGGGCTAATTCAATTGTTTATTTATCATTGTATGGGAACAAGTTGCCAAATTCAACCTGGAGGCCAAGTCACATCTTGCTTCAGGGGAGCACAATGGGGCTTCAAGGCACCATTTGAGAACGTGCGAGGTGGAGAGTGAGATCCTTGGGGGAATATATCAACCTGAGGGATTGGGGGCTGGTCAATCTGGTTTGAAATCATTTCCCCACTGGGCGGAAAATGCTAGGTGGGGTTTTGCTGCTGCCCCATTCTGGAGCAGTGGGAGGATGGTCTTAGAACATTAGTGGATTGTTGTTTGTCAGTTTTCCAGAGTTTTTATTTCTTATTTAATTCTAAATTCGCTCAAATGTTTTATCAACTGGAAATAAAAAGTTGGCAATAGGTGTGTTACTATATAAAATGTTTCTGGGTATGTCCCATCAGTCATAAATGTAGCAAACTATCCCATTCACTTCTTTTAGATAAAGACACATTTTCATTTATTGCGGGGAAGGCTGACCATGGGACGGACACTTCCAAATATGACTCAGACGAGACAAAACTTAGTACCAGGGGAGGCACCCCAGAGAAGCGATTCTATCTCTTGTTGCCAGCGGGAACGCCACTTATGGGAAGGGGAGGGAACGTGTGTAGGGGACGTAGCCACTATTGAGCACGTGTGGAGGAAGGGGTCTGATTTGATGAACCAGACTGGGAACCAGGAGGAGACCAGCTGTCGGTGACATGGTGGGAGATATCCAAACATCCACGCTTGAAAGTGATCCACCAAATGAGACCGGAATCTGTGGACAGCTTCAGGGAGGGTGGGGATGGATCCAGCGATGACATCCAAGACAATCTTGTGGATAGTCCACATGGCGATTGCAACCACCAGAGCATGGAGGGAGGGTGGGAGGGGAGACCATTGATGAAGCAAACATATCTCTTGACAGACTGAAGGGATGTGTTTGATCCTGGCCTAGCAGACGTTGGACTTCGCGCCATATTACTTTAGAGGTGGGGCACTTCTCCAGGCGGTGAAACAGCGTTCCATACTGGCCACACACGACACAGGATGAGTGTAAAGCATTAGAGCGCTCAGCTGTATGATACACCCGCCTCAGGCAGCGCCACACATGGGAGCGGACTTGAGGCTGCAACAGAGGATGGTGTGCGTATTTCCAGATAGTCTTTTGGGTCTCAGTGGAATAAGGGATGTCCATCATGTCCAGGTAGTCCACCCTGGATAGGACTTGGGGTCGAATGGGGATCACGCCATCATGGATGGGTAGCCCCTGTATCTCTTGTGTGAACTGAGGAGAGGGTCGGCCTCTTTGGGTTGTATGTCCACTAATACAAATTCTCCACTCTCTGCGCTTCGCATGGAGAGTAGGGTTCGTTTGTAGTGGGTTTTGGTCCCGTGAGGACCTGTGGCTGATGTGTGTGATGAGAGGTATTTCATCAGGGAGTGGGGGTTTGATGGATTGTTGAGGCCCAAGGCTTGGGAGAAGTTGGAGCGGGCTGCGCGGTACCATTGTTGGGATTGGAGTGTAGGAGCA
The DNA here is from genome assembly GCA_022478985.1 of Massospora cicadina. Lineage (NCBI taxonomy): Eukaryota > Fungi > Entomophthoromycota > Entomophthoromycetes > Entomophthorales > Entomophthoraceae > Massospora > Massospora cicadina. Next base: position 178,911 of record JAKSZP010000073.1, on the reverse strand, counting down.
GTGACGGCCGCAATCCAGGTGCCCAGGATCTTGGCGGCATGGGCTTTGAAGTCAAGTAGGCCCATGCCACCATGATGATGAGGGCCAAACATGACCTCTAGCCGTACTGGTGGAGGGCGGCCTGACCAAAGCCAACCTTGTAGCAAAGCATACAGGGATTTGAAGAAGCTTGGGAGAAGGGGATGGCATGGGCTCCGATCCAGACTTTGGATAGGAGCATAGAGTTGGCAAGAACAACCCTGCCAGTGAGGGTAGTAGGGTGGGCTCTGAGAGAGGCGATTCGCTTCGTCACGTTGTCCAGTATATGGCACTCCATTACTGCTGACGCGTATCAACCTGCCTCCAACCACACTCCCAGATGGCGTACCAGTCCTATGGTAGGTCATGGCACAAAGGGGAGCACCAGTGGAGCGGTGTGTTTTGAGTTAGTAAGGCGTGGACGTGGGTGAGCAGATGGGCCGGGTTGGGAACTATTTGCTGGGGCCCAGCAGTTCTGAAACCGACCAAGGAGGATGATTTCGGTTTTGGAGGCGTTCAGTGCCGCGTTGCTTACCCGGGAATATTCCTGGATGAGGGCTTCAAGCGCGCGTGCATCTTTGTTATTAGACACCCCCACCACGCAATCATCTGCAAATGCCATCATCTTGACTGGGGTTTGGCCTGGCACATGGACCCCAGTGAGTTGGGCATTCACATTTCGCAGTAGTGGGTCAAGGCTGAAGTTGTATAAGAGTGGGCTCAGGGGGTCCCTTTGTCGCAGGCCCCTTTGAGGACGGACTACTTCCATTAGGAAACCTGGGCCGCGCACTGCCATTGTTGCAGATTCCATGAGTAGCATCACCCAGTTAATGAAGCGGGGAGGTAGGCGGAATTGTTGGAGGCAGGCCCTAAGGTATTCCCAGTTTACTCTATCATAGGCCTTTTGTTGGTCCAAGAAAACAAGTGCCCCAGAGGCTGTGGACTGACACACATTAGCCACAGAGTGCACGTTATCCCAAATCAACCTTCTGGGGATGAAACCAAATTGTTCTGGGGAGATGGTGGCAGATGCTACAGTCCCTAAACGGTTAGCCATGATTTTGGTTAAAATTTTGGTGTCTGTGTTTGTTAGAGAAATGGGGCGCCAGTTGGCTAAGTCTAGCCTATCCCCTTTCTTGAAGAGTGTGACCATAAAAGCCTCATGTCCTCCTGGTAGGAGGCGCGTTTCCAACAGGCTTTGGTTGAGTGAGGCTAGCAGCAATGGGGATATATATTTAAAATATTTTTTGTAGAACTCATATGGAATGCCATCTGGGCCTGGGCATTTTTGGTTTGGCGCACTGCAAATGGTATTCCATAATTTGTTCAGAGTAATTAAATCTATTATTTCCGGTATCAGAAAATGGTGCAGATATGAGCTCAGTCAAGAAATTCCACCATTTTGGCTGGCTGAATTGATTCAGCTTGGTATAACTCAGAGTAATATCTTTGCATTTTGATTGCCACTTCGGCCAGTGTGTCCACAATAGAATTATCTGATCTTCGCACCTGTGTGCAGGCCACACTCTGGCGTGGTGCAATTTTTGAAGAAGTATGTGGTGCACTTGTCACCTTTAGTGATGCATGTGGTCCTGTATTGGACACAAACCCGATGTTTGTGTTGCCTTTCAAGTGCGTTGAGGTGGGCGGCTGCCTCCGCCCACTTCTGGCCCCATGCAGGGCTGTATCCTGAGGCTGGAATGTTGGACTCCAAGTGGGCCAATTCCACCAGCGCGCGCGATATAACCACTGATGTGGCTCGTGAGCATCTGGATGAGAGAGATGGCGATAGTGGCGGATGGTGTCTTCTTTGAAAGTTGCCCATATGGAAATGGGGTCTGCGCAAAACGGTGCAACAAACAATTTTGCCAAAGTTGCCTCTTTCCACCCACGTGGAAAATCCTGGCGACGCGAGCTCTGGGGGCGTATTTTGCACCAATGTGGGGCCTTTGCAACTGTGATGGGTAAGTGGTATGTTATCAAGACCAGTCGGTGGTTGAAGAATTCCATTTTTGTTGTTTTGAAGTGGGAGATGTGGGGTTGGAATTTCGCCAAAACTATAATAAGGTCGATGCGGGTCATGGACCTTAATTGGCCATTGTGGACGTGGGGATGCATCATGTTTCGAGCAGTGGGGCATGTCGCAGCAGCGCATCCATTAACCCAAGGGTGGCTTTTAGAATGCGTAGTTCTACGTGACCCTGTGGGGCGTGGGGTGAGGGCAGCCACTGGTCCGTTGGTGAGGTTAGCCAACAGTTCATGTGGCAATCAGGAAAGAATTGGGGGTAGCAGGAGGGATTTTACCGATGAGAAAAATTCCTGACGCTCATGTGCACCGTTTGGGGTGTAAATGTTGACAATTGTGTGTGCAACATTGGCCTATGAGAAGGTGACAACGAGCACTCGGCCATTTAGGAATGTTTCTGAAGATGTAAATTTGAAAAAATTGTTTTTCTGAATTAGCACCCCACAGTGCTTTGACCAAAAGGATAGGGATGGTAGGAGCATTGTTTTCCAAGCTTCCTCAGAACCTCGTGGACAGTGGGACTCCTGGATGGCCAGGATATCCACGGGTAAATTGTTTTGTAAAAAACTCAGTTTCCTAGCTGGGATGGGGAGGCCTTGAGTCCGGCGATATTCAGCGTCCCTAAAGTGAAGGTTTCCCCCATTGCACCTTAGGTGTGAGGGGGTGGGCCCCCAGACCCACCAGCCTCTTCCAGGTCCCCACGGGCTTTCACAGCAGCGCGGGTATTAGCAGCAACGCTATCGGGGTTTTTGTTAATTTTTGCAGAAAGAGTTGCATTGGCTTTGGCCTTCGCTTTTTGTTTTCCCGACGTCGGATGAATTTTTTGTGGTGCGGATAAGTTCAGTGCACCGTTGAGTGGGGCAAAAAAAAAATTTTTGGTTGGGATAGGTCCCAAGTTGGTTTCGACTGGGGCTTGGGTGCAGCAATTGGGTGAGATTGAATCTCCCATTGGATCCTCGGATTGAGTGGCCCATTTGGCATGGGCCTCCCAATCTGATTGGGTGATGGATTCCCAAGTTGCTTCCGCCGCGAAGGTCTCCATGTCCTCCTGGCGTTGTGAGTGTGGGATGGTGGTGGTGGCCTTGGCCGCTTCCTTGGCCACGGTCCTACAGGCCTGCTTGGCCTTCTTCCGCTCCTGTAGGGAGATGGGCTTTACCAATAGGTAGCAGCCTTGTGCTCCCCACGGGAAAGCCTCCTTGGTGCTTGCGGTTGGTTCGTAGTGCACCTCTCCACTGGCCATGGCCGCCAAGGGGTGCTCTTGGAATGTGACGCCCTCTTTGATGGGGCATGCGTGCACCTTATGGCCAAACGCGTCACAGTGGGTGCAAATGGGGGGCGCGCTGTCCATGGTTACCCGGAATGGGTGGGTGGTGTGCCCTGCGATGTCAATAAAGGTGGAGTGCAGGATCTGGGTTAGGTCCTTCACAATCTCCTTGGTTGGGGTCAGAACTGCGATGGCTTTGCTGGTGCACAGGTGTGGCATCAGCATGAATCGTTGCATTTTGAAAGATTGTACTTCGCCATATATGGTGAGACCATCTTTCAGGTGTTGCTCCAAAATGTCACATTTTACTGTAGTAGGAAAATGTCAAACGTGAGAAAAATTTGGTTTGATTTTGTCCATCTGGTGCATTTAGTTTCAATGACTCATTGCCCTTCGGGGAGGTCAACCACTATGCGCACTGCTGCAGCCTCGTCTGCTGCTATTTTGCTTTTGAAACCTAGGTCCAGCCAACCGCGTGACATGGAGTGAGGTGCAACGTACACCGCGGTCAGGAAAATTTTGTGTACATCTTCACAAAATTTTTCCCATAGGGCCGTTTTTTGGATGTCCAGATACACACAGACTCTGAATTCCACCGACAAAAGTGGCTGGGAATGTGGCGTTTTGATGTACTGGTTGCATTGTGCTTGCCACGCGAGTATCTCTGGGGAAATTGTGACCACCGGTTTTTTTAGATTTTTTTCTATTCTGCCAGATTCTCCGGGGCGTTTTTGAACGTTAGAGGCTGCGGGCCTTCCGCCTGCTCCTCTTGCCTTGCTTGCCCAACTGCTCCCAGACATGGGCGCAGACTAATCCCCTCTATGAGATTATCAAACTAGATTTAGTCTTGAATTGAATGGGTTGCAAAAGTGTTTGCAACGAGAAAGAAAAGTTTTGATAAAGACACATTTTGATGGCATTATTATGCTGAAACTGATCCTACCCTTGGTTAGGTTGCATTGTCTGCTTTAAATTAAGAATATCCTGGGCATCTTTTGCTTCCTGCTAATTTTTTTCTTCTTCAAAAAATTTTATAACCATTTTGGTGTATACTGGTGCCTTTGAGAACTTTATTGATCAAGACCTAGATGACTACCTTGAGTTATGCTATTTTCCTGGTGGTATGGTTAGTGCAGGTGCCTCCCAGGGTATCACCACAATGGAAATTCAGGATTTTGTATATTATCAAGTTGATAAGTACCACCATTCTGATCAATTTTCTGAAATCAAAAACCTAATGTACCCAATTTATCTTGGGAGTTGAGTTGTGGCAAAAATTTGATATTAAACAAAGTTTGAAGGCTAATACCTAGACTTTGTCCATAAAGAGTGGTCAGGAATTTTTGATCCTCATATCTTAAGCCAACACTCTATGCAATTTTTCACAATGGCATATCGTACATAAGCTTAGTGTTGCGCCATTGTTGAAGCCCACTTTGGAAGTTCAATTATTCTCCTGTTTAAAGGGGTTAGAAAATTCATTTGATGTGGCTTCAGAAATGCTATATTTAATTATTCAGAGTTTGATTTAGTTAAAACTCACATTTGTCCTTGTTTGCATTTCCTCCCAATCTACCATTTGACTATGTGATAAGAGGCAGCATTAGATATTTGGATTACAAAGCAAATTACAAAAGGAGTCATCTTTCAGCATGCCTCTCCAGTATTCTCATCACTTCTTTTTGTGGAAAGAGTGGACGGTACTCTATGTCCTTGTGTATATTATGGTAACTTGAATAATGCCATTATACCCAATAATAATCCCATCCCTATGGAGGCACAAATTACTTGCTATGTGGAGAAGGAAAAAGAATTTTCCAAGCTAAATTTCTTTAAACGCCTTTAACCAGATTCACATCAAAAAGGGGAAGGAAGGGCTCACTCCAATCTGTACCAGAGGTTATCATCCAATTTTGAGTCATGCCTTTTGGTCTTATAAACGTTCTTGTAGTTTTTTAATGTCATATTGTTGTGACATTAGGAGAGCTGTTTGGTGTATGCTCTACGGCCTATATGTGATGACATCCTAGCCTCTTCCATTGATCAAGAATTCCATATTATTCACCAGTAGTAAATGGTTTAGCATTTGAGCAGCGACTTGACGCTGAAAGTTAGTAAGTGTGAGCTTTTTAAGTCCCACATCACCTTCTTGAGCAACTTTGTGTTTGACAAAAGTCATATGATCATTATAGACAAGGAGAAGGCTATTCATGATTGGCCCATGAGACCTCAGTTAAGGATTTGAGATGCTTATTGGTGACATGTACTTTCCTTAAGAAGTTCAATACCAACCTCTCAGAGGTTTCCTGTCATGAAAATGGCAGAAGAAGTTTAGACTGGTCTGCCAGTTGGGATGCGTAAGCACTCAAAAAGCAAGCCAGAATGCCAGTGGCATTGCGCTCATATGACATTATATGGAACTGGGAATTTAAAATCACAATTTGTTGGTGTAAAACGAGCATGAAAAGGAACCTGAGAACAAACCAAATGGAAGCAACCCCAGACACTGGGGGTCTTGCTGCAGGGGATTGTGCCAATGGGTTGGCTTCTACAGGGTTGATGGTGGGTGGGTTTAATACAATGGTAGAGACAAGGGGGCGTATTCTGCTTGGAAATGGTAGATGTAAGGCCACAAGATACAAGTGTATTGATGGTGGATAGTCTCAGTGTTGGGATTAATTTGCCAGAATTTTTTTGCACGTTGAATCCAGTTGACAATGGTGAAAGTGATTTTAATCATCAAAACTGGTAATGCCCATCTAGTGTAGGGACCAATAGACCACCAGGTTAATGCCATCAGGACTTTGGCAAAAGGATTTTAATAAAGCAAAAATTAAGTTTTTAGCAGGAATTTATTGGAAAGGAATATAAAGAGAATTGAGCAACAATTGTCTCAGTGCGATGCAACTGATTAAATAGTGTTCAATTGTAGTGGATCCAATAAGGATTTAGTCCTTCAGATTCGACCTAACCTGGCGAATTTTTTAGAGAAGTGGCAGATAATCTCAATTGGAAATGACATCGAAGGATTCAGCGGCAGTCCAAGTCACTGTCAGTTTGACTGAAAATTCCTGAACTGAGGCTTGACTAAATTTACGCTAATTGGTGCAATGACATCTGACCTGATGAGCAATGGAAATTCCCAGGGCCACCCCACATAGTGGCGGTCCCAATTGGGTGAAAACAGGTTCGTGATACTAAACCTGCCCATGCCTGGTCGCTGGGGCCTTTATTTGGTTAAATGAGTTACATCAGCCACAGCTCCCAATTCATTGGATAGGGGTTTTGAACTGTCTGCAATAGTTTATGAAGATACCATCTGCACATTGGGGATCATCCCCAATAATTTGAGAGGGGGTTAGCTTTGGCGATTGCAATGCTGGCTGAGTCAAAAAAGTCACCAATTTAAGTAAATAATTCAATATTTGTCCCTTTTTGACTATATGGTTTCTGATTGTCAGGCTTTATTCCCATTGGTTTTGGACCTTTGGACTTTGATTCAGTAATCTCAGCACAGATTTCCTCAATTCAGCAGAAAAGTTCAGCTGAGGTGAGCATGGGTACTGGGGGGAATCCCAAGATGGAGGGATGTTACCCAGCGCTTGTCTACCACATGGGCGAGGTCACCAAGGTGGCGAGAGATACAGCCGCCCTCTTTTGACCCTTTTTATTTGGAAATGGGAAGATCGCCTGACCCACGCACAGGGGACATTCCCCTGACTTACATTGCCTCACCCTTGTATAAGGCTAGAGGAGACAAAACCTATAGTGATCATCTACATTGGAGGATTCTTTCCAGGCTTTAAAGTGCACCTTGCTTTTTAGTCATTACTTTACTATGTGGATACAAATAAGGCATTTATAGTGCTGGTATTTCTTTAAACTTTTCTATAGCTGCTGCTCTGTTGCAAGTGGGAACATCTGGAGTTGAGCATCCAGTGGGATATTTCTTCTGTAAGATGTTTTACTTGAGTTATTTTGCCATTTATTATTAAGAACTGTTGGCAGTAGTGAAAGCGTTGTTTAATGGCATCACCATCTGCATGGTTCTTACCTGCCGTTTCATGTTTTTACTGTTCATTATGATTTACTGTACTAATGAGCCCTTCATGTTCAGACCCCATAGAAAACCTGCTGGCATGAGACCTTTGCTCAATTTGGGTTCTCTTAAAAACTCAAAAAAGGCAAGAAAATGGATTAGCTGATGCCTTAAGCTGAACCCAATCTTAGCTCCTGACCCCCAAGGAAGTGGAGATGTATAACACCCAACTGGTGATTCCCCCTGATAAATTTAAAACTAAGAAATCTTCCCTTAGTACTTGAACCCCTGTTATTGCTAATCTGGAGAATTAAAAGAGTATGGTATGTTCATAAAATTCGTATTCTCAAAATCTTTATCTTCTGAATATTCTAGTTTTAGCCAAATTCAAATTGAATCAGGATGATTTAATAAGGGGTACCATATAAAGGACATTATATTATGGTTCCATGGCTGCTTATAGGTTCCCGCTGGACATCTTTTTCTGGAATAATCAAGGAACACCATGATGGGATATTCATAAGCCCTAGGAAGACAAAAACATGGAGCTTATCTGCTATATATTCAACTGGATGTGAATTAAGAATAAGTTGTCAGGTGTAACAAGGAGTGTCTTATCTATAACAGGATGAAACCAAGTTTGACAGCCTCTAAAACTCAGAAAAAATTGACAATCTCTTACTGACTTATTGGTACAGTCCAAAAGCAGAGTGACAATTTTACTTTCATCTCAATGGATTAATTGTGAAGTTGCCACTCTTTGCTGAGTATGATTCTATCATGGTGGTGGTGGACATGTTCACTAAGTTTACCCATTTCTATCATGTAAACGGCAAATAAAATTGAGACTGGCTTGCCATTCAGGATGCGTGAGCACACAAAAAGCAACCCAGAATGCCAGGCTTTGCTGTCCAAATGACTTGGTAGCGGGTGGGGAAAGAAGCAAACAGGGAGAGGCGGCTGCTGATCATTGTCACCACCACCCCCATCCAATAACCAAATGGTAGTCATTAGGGTTACAACAGATTTTGCCATGGGCAACTCTTCAGGAGCCACGGAAGGCTCAGGATGCATGGGGGTACCATTAGTTGTGGAGCAAGCAGTGAGGTCACAAAATCTCGCCCAGGGGGAGAAATAATCTATGAAAATAAAATGTCATGATGCTAGAGGGCGTCCACAAGCGGGGATTTTCCCAACATGCCACTTTCTCAGTAACTCCATTAAATGAGGGGAGGCAGCAGCGTTGTAACAATGGCCACTAGGGCCCAGTTGTTGCGCAACCTGGGAAACATAGTTCTGGGTAGATGCAGAGAGGTAAACTTTTTTTCAACTGAAAAATTTAACTGAAAAGGGGTTTTGTTTATTGTAAACATGATTCTGAGAAGTACTGAAAACCATACCATTGAGGGAAAGTTGTCTCAAGTACTATTGGGATTGGGGAATAACTGAGAAATGCATGAACAAAGGTATAATGATCCAAACTAATTTTGGTGGAATGAGATTTAACTAAAACAATGGCAAATTGGCCTTCTGCTGGCCATCTACCTCTCACACAAATTTTGCTGCCAAATTTTTCCTACCACCATGATTCTGCTTTGTGGTTCAGTGATTCTTCATTGGGTGAGTGACTGGTTGCACCTAAGGCTACCCACATAGGACTGGTCTCATTGCTATTTAAGTGTTATCACCTTCAACCCCACTGATGATGATCTTCAATCTATCTGAAAGTTCCACTTTTCAGCGGAACCCAAAATTGCTTCTGGGGTAGGTACTCTCCTCTTTAGCAGAACCTGAAATTGTTACTGGGGGAAGATGCTTGGCACTTCCTCTCTGGTGGCATCTTCTCAATACTGCCACCTCCACGCACACCCCCATGATCCTCTATAGAAGCTCTTGCATGGTCAAATAGGGAGAAATGGGGCAACCTTGAGGGTGTATGCCGTCACCCACCTCTAATCCATCACATGTGCTAAAATTCCCTGGGTTATGAGGGGGATAGCTCCTTCTTGGCCCCCTTTTTGGTGTAGAATAGGAATACCTCGCAATTTGAGGCACAGGGGTGCTCCCTAGACTTACATTATCATTCTTTGAACAGGGGGAACACCACCACCGGTAACTTGGGTGAGCATAATGTTTTTATGAGCCTTTAGGAGCTTAATTGCCAAAAGCGTGGCGGCCATCTGGGGGTATAGGGAGCATTGGGATAGGAAGCGTGATTGGTCTCCGCCAATTCTCCACAGTTGGAGTAATCCTGGGAGATAACCTAACTGTTTTCATACACTTGGAATCCCTTCCAGGCCACAAGGTATTGGACCAAACAGCAAGATCACTGAGAAGACAAGATAGCATTGACCATCCTCCTATGATCCTTCAACCATGATGGGCTTCAGTTCTACTGGGATCTTTCTCTTAAAAAGCACAATTATGACATGTGAAAAATGGGGTGCTGCTTCTAGTGAGCCATAAGTTTTAAAATAAACTGCAACATTACCCAAGTCTGACTCAACTACACAGGGACAGGAACTCTTGCTTGCAAATTCTCAGTAGGGCACCTGCATCTGCAGGTGACATGTGTCAAGCATGACATAGGACCCTTTGATTTCATGGGCTGGTAGACGTTTTCATTCCGTGAACCACTTGTAATCAATGATAGATTTTTGTCAAATGCTCTGAAGCCAAAGATTGGGTGCTTTATATGTGCTGCACATGATCTGCCCCAGATGGCACCTCCAGCCAAAGACATGGCCCCACCAAAAACGAGGGGTTGTACTCCAACATGGCATCATATGGCGAGAAACCAGTAAACGCATTATTACTGTTATATATGCAAATTGAGCCAGAGGAAGGTCATCTAGCCCAGGTGTCCTGCGCAGCCGTGGTGTAACAATGAAGGTAATTCTTGAGAATCTGTACACTCGCTCCATTTGACCATATAACTGAGGATGGTATGCAGTTGAGCAATACAGCGTAATCTTCAAAATTATTAGGAGTTCATCTCAAAATTGCGTCATAAACTATGAACTATGTTTGCTGATGATCTCCTGCAGCAACCTGAAAATTGAAAACACATGCCTTAAAAATAGTAGGACCATCTCTTCTGAGGTTATAGCAGAGGAATAGGGAATGTAGAGTGCAAATTTGGTAAATTAGTTCACGACCACCATAAAGGTGGTAAACTCATTTGATCTGGGAAGCTCTGTCAGATTCTGGTGGTTGAAACAAAAATAAACCTTTTGACAACCATCAGATTGGACTGATTACCCTTTCAACGCTTGAGCTAACACCTATATTCTTACCTCAAAGCTATTGCAATCATAAATTTTGGGCCAAACATCTCAATGTCAATTTGATTAAGTTATTTATCAAAGCTTGGCCTGAATATGCTCGTATATTATAACCAATTTCCTATGCATCAAATCTCAGCAATTGTTCCCAATTATTGGGAACACAATCAACTTACTTGTATACAAAATTGTTTGGGACTGACCTGAAGTTAATGTCTGAAAATCCCATGGACTTAAGATAAAAAAACGTAATCAATTTTTGCCCTAGGGCAAAATTCGTATGTCAATCTGTATAATCAGCATGATAGCACTTAACATGGTCCACCCAAAAGGGTGTACCTAGTGCTATTGAGGGAGAGGCCTGTAGATTTCCTGATTAGGGGTGCGTCTTTACTACAATTGAGGCAAGGATTTCACATAAGGTGTATTTCAACAGCAGTATGACGAAACTCAAATCAAGAAGATCCTAGAACAATTTTGCATGCTTTTATTGCACTTTTTGTACCTGAAATCCTCATGATTTTGGGAGTATTTTGCCACCAATAAACCTAAGAAAAGGTTTCAGTCATAACAGTTCAAGGGCCAAACTGAGATGGTAAAATATCTGTTAAAATTTTGTACTCTGGTGTGGCCAGGAGATGCCCTAGAGGTATAAAACTGGCGCCTGGCCTAATGACTAATTATCTAATAAATAGCTTATAATAAAAGTTATATTTATTTGATCTCTTTCCTGGCTTTCTAATTAAATCCTTTCTTTGTAGAAAGTGGTGACAAGCTGGACACGCCTAATCCACAGCTTGTATATCTACCTGCCTTAGAAGAAGTTTCCAAACATGAAGGGAAAATACGCCTGAAATTTTCTGGAAGAGTCGTGGCAGATTTAGTAGGCCTAGTGAGTTTTTAAACGGTCCAAATACTGTAAACTACAGGCACTATTGAGGATTAATCATCATAACTTCAGCCCAAATAGATGTGCAGGATAACAATAAACAAGCGAGTGATCCTCAGATTCTCACAACTGGTGCTCACTCAAAACCAGGTAACATTCTCCAAAATGGATTCCCATGACCAATCCCTGGCAGTATCGTCCAGACAAGAAAGTGACAACAAGATGGAAACCAGCGATAAAAAAATCTCAGATTATTTTAATACCAGCTGCCACAGCTCTGAAGTGGGTACCTCCTACTCCCTGGATCTTATCACAGTGGGGGGAGCTCATGCAGATACAACCAGCCTGATTGATCTTATAGCTTCAAGCATAAAAGCTATGCTGGAAATCCTATATCAGGGTTTTAGGATCGGTACTTCACAAATTGATCCCTCCTTTAGCCTATTCTACTACCTTAAGGATCAGGCACTTAAGATGGAGATATATATGAAGTACCGCGATGCAACTATGGCATCTCTTGCCAGACGTCTCACAGACAGTCAAGCAACTAACAAATTCCTGATTAACTTTGTTCAACCCTCAATTAAGCATAACTAGCAATTAATTGCTAGACAAAATCTGGAAATCATAAAAATCTACCGTGTGCAAGGGGAGAAACAATCTTACCAAAAGCCCTACTGGACAAGCTAAATTCCAGTTTTGCTGAAGTCTGAAAGGCAATTGTTGATAATACAGGACTTGCCAATGAAGCTCATGGGAGATTAAACACCCTCAAGGAGCTTCTGAACGAAGGAGTCCCAAAGATAGTTGTAGAAGTTCCAGCCCACCATGGATTATCACAATAATGGGTAAAAACTATGAATAACTGCTATCAAAAACTGGAAAGCCATTCATATTACCTATCATCTCAATCAAAACGAGCTACCATACATGCCGCTTCAGGCCAAAGAAATCACCTGAGTTAAATGCAAAAGTTGATGGCTTTGAAGAGTATATTTGGGCTGAGCTGGATACTATTAACAAAAACTTTGAGGACCTTGCAGTAAAGCCAGCCATCCCAAATAAGGATGAAGAGGATGCCCAGATCAAAGAGGAGTTTTCTAACCTTTGTACTGTGGTATTGAGATTACAGGCCAGAAATACTGAAATTACTCAGGAAAATTGGGAACTTAGAATGCAGCTATCAACTGCAAATTTCTGAGGCGACAGTATGAACAAAGATATAAAAAGTATAACGACCAATCAAGCTTTATTCAAAGAGGAGTACAATAATTTTCAAAAAGAATTCAAATACCTCAAAATTCAAGGCTGCCAGTTCTCACCCAACTTCAACAAAAAAGAAATAGGAAAAAGCTCCGCTTATATGGCCAAAAAACAGCCTGGAAAAGTAACTAAGGGCCAAATTCAGGCGTCAAAATCCAGTAGTTTGGAGCAATATCATTAAATTGAATCATTGGAAGTTGACTCCGATGCAGAAACTGATATTTCAAACATACTTTCTATGCCTAGAGTCCTAACATCAATCCTGACTCCATATACTTCCCAACGGGAAAGAGGGCCAATTATGGGTGATGATACACCAAGTCATTCAAGAAGAAGTACAACCCCTATGCCTGAAATAGGGCGTGATGACTTCAAACCACTGAATTTACCAAAAGTTTGATAAATATGGAAAAATTCGCTCTTTCCTCAAATTATTTGAAAAAGCAATGAGAGGAGCATCAGACCATGCGAAAGAATTGGCACTGATTAACTCCCTTGATGCCCATAGCTGTGACCTCATTATGCTCTACTGGGTGACAATTAGTCAAATATGGATGCCAAAATTGCAATAATAAAACAGTTTGGAGGGCCTGAGAAACTAGAAGCCCAAAAAAGAGAGCTTCTTGATATTGAATTTAAACAGAATGAGACTATTAAGGACTATGTGGATAGATTTTTCCATGAGGCACAAGTTCTGCGTGGGTGCAATGCAATAGATAAGTTTGATGCCAAGATTGCAATGGAGCATGCGATTATGCCCTTCTATAAATTGAACAATGTCATGCTGCCTGCATTTAATGGAAGCTTGTAAATCCAAGAGCTTACCAATTACTTTGAAACTGTTCCCATAATTTTAATACTCATAATTGGGCCAAAGATCAACAAAAATCTTAATTTTCAGGCCCAAAAAGCAACACGATGTCTAATCATGGGAAAAATTTCCAAAATACAAACCAAAATTCGAGTAAAAACAGCAAACAGGGCCGATTAATTGCCACAATTGTGGTCAATAAGGGCATTTTGCTAGACAATGCTTCAGACGGTCCAACAAAAGCATGGGGTCAACTTTGCTCTAGAAATCAACAGTGACAATGAGGCGGGAAAAGAGCAGGTGGAGTAGAGGTGGAATGCTCTAACTCCACCAATTTTCAAACCATTCCACCTGACCCTGATGAGCTCTTTTTGGCCGAAGATGTTGCTAAAGATAACCTTCATCATATTGTGGCTTATGATGTCATGATGGTCACTACTTGGGCCACAGCAAAAGCAACTAAACCCTTGAAAATTACCAAAGAAGCCCAAGCTAAAGTATTAAAACCCTACGCAAAGCATATTATTGATCAGGGTTTAGACCTCCAACCCAGATGTTCGACCAACCTACCTAAGCTTAACAACGTTCAAGTAGCCATTCCCATGAAAACCTTAGCAGCATTTTCCCAGATATTTTCTCAAGACTGAAATCACACCTGGAATTTGGCAGCAATCACAGCACTCATACAATAAATACCTCTGAAGACTACTCTGAATGTACTTATGTGGACATAGTGGTAAACAAGGTGTGAGTTTGGGCCATCATTGTTAGTGGTGCTCCTATCAATACATTCAGAACAAAGTTGGTTAAAAAATGAAATTTGTGCCTGATGTTGCCCACAGTCAGGAATATGGAACAGCTGGAGCGCATAAAACCAAATTTCTGGGCGCCTACAGTACCCTACCACTCAGATTTGGATCCATTGTAGTAACAGCACCTGCCATAGTGTTGCTAAATACAAACTATGATATCCTAATTGGGACTGATTTCCTAAGAAGATACGGCGTTGTTACCAATCATAAGGACAATACTCTCACCATTCTTGGCCAGGCTATTCCACTTTACTATAACTGTGATAAGGCAGTTGAAAAAAGAAACCCAGCCTATTCATAAATCTGGCCTACAAATATGGAGTTATCCAAATTGAGTATTCCAAAGCTCAGTCAAAGATAAAACCACTACCCACACAGATTGATGAGTCAAATGGCATTCCACTTTGATCAAATAATACCATCACTATACCATCTGAAGAGCAAGTAATTATCCCAATGGGACTAACAATTAATACCCTAGAAGGACTTTATGGCGAATTATATCAACCATGGTCTAAATCTCAATTTGAACTAAACATTGCCCCTGGTATTATCATTCTGGGCCATGGAGAAATATATACTTTATTTACAAACCTGCAAAATTGGCCCATCTCCATCAGGTGACATCAAACAATCGCTTTTCTGCATCTGTTCCCTACCATGGAAATTCACTCATTCCATGAGTTCAGAACTTTTGTCATATTAGGGCTTCCCAATAAGAACCAACTCAGCATAGATAATGTTGTCCCTATGGCCGATTTAAGCAACTTAATTAACTCTGAGAAAGGCCAAGCTCGAGAGTTATTCGCCAAATATTGGGAAATATTTGCACAAGACAGTTCGACTTGGGATGTGCTAATGGTGTCACCCACAAAATTGATACTGGAGATCATAAATCTATTTGATTACGCCCAATTAGATGCCCAAGATCATCAGAAGAAGCAGTATCCAAGGAGATTAAGGAACTCTTTGATCATGGTATACTAGTCCCTTCAAAAAGTCCATGGGCAGCACTAACTTTAATATTGAAGAAAAAGGGTGGAAGTAACCAAGTAGTCATTGATTATTGGAAGTTAAACAACATCACAAAGAAGGACTCATACACACTGTCACAAATTGAAGACACCTTGTATAAGCTAGGGTTGCGAAGTTCTTCTCAGCAATGGACCTTATCAGTGGATATTGGCAAATAGATTTTCCCAAAGAGGAGCGCGAGAAATGTGCAATAATAACCCAATAGGGCCTATTCCAGTTGATGAGAATGCCTCAAGGGCTCTGCAACGCCCCAACTACATTCCAATGAGCAATGGACACAATCCTTGGAGATTTGAAATTGTCATGTGTACTAGTGTACCTTGACGATATCAACTTATTTAGCCACACTTTTGCTGACCACCTGGAACACTTAGAGGATGTTTTCAGAAGGCTAGCTGCTGCAAACTTAAAAATCAAGCCCAGAAAATGTCAGTTTTTCAAAGACCAACTGGAATACCTCAGATTTGTGATTGATAAAGTAGGTCTTCAGCCCCAACCCTCTAATCTGGATGCCATCTCCAAAAAAAATGGCCCAAATCAAGCGCAATATTCAAGTATTCCTAGGCATGATCAGGTACTATTGCCAATTTATTGCCAACTTCTCACAACTTGGAGAGCCACTTTTCTATCTGCTTAGTGATAAGGTCCCATTCAACTGGACTCCAGCTTGCCAGGATGCATTTGACCAACTCCAATCAGCACTATTAAGTGCACCTGTTCTTTGATACCCAGACTTTGATCAAAAATTTATCATCCAAACTGATGCATCCTAAACAGCAGTGGGGCCATGTTATCCCAAGTTGGAGAAGACGGTGAAGAACACCCAGTTGCCTTTGCTAGCCAGACCTTAAACGTTCACAAAAGGAACCACACAGTGACAGAACAAGAATTCTTAGCTGTCATATACGCTTGCAAGAAATTCTGGGTCTACCTTCATGGTACTCATTTCAAATTTGTTACTGATCATGATTTCCTAAGATGGTTGAATAACTTAAGAGAACCTGAGGGCTTATTAGCCCACTGGGCATTAAAGCCTTAAGCCTATGACTACACCATCGAGCATTGAGCGGGTGCAAAACACCAAAATGCCAACTGTCTATCCTGACTATCCACCATTGCAACACTTAGTTGGGCCACCAATGAGTTGTTTAAGAAAATGACCACTGGAGAGTATCAGGATGAGCCCAAATCTGTCCAAAAAATACTATCAAATCTACAAAAAAATACAACCATCAAAAATGGGATGCTTTACAAAATTGTCGAGGACAAAAAGTTTATTTTTCCAAGACCATCGCCCAAACAGACCTAATAATGGCAGCACATAAGTCCATAGGCATGGCGGATTTAAGAAGATGAAAGAGATCTGAAGCAATTCTACTACTGGGAGTCAATGCATTTTGACATCCAAGAAATTCTAGAATGCTGTGAAGAGTGCCAAGGCAAAAAACAGTTCTAAAAAATCACATCTTACCAGCTTTTTCAGCACAACTTTTCCTGGCACACTGTATCTATTGATGTTGTTGGCCCACTTCCAACAAGCAATACGAAGGCCAAGTACATAATTGTAGCCATCAACCACTTGACCAAATGGGTCAAGGCCAAGGCCATTTGGGAAGCTGGATCAGCAACCACTGCCAAGTTCGTCCTTGAAAACATCATCCACAAACATGGATGTCCCCCAGGTTATTCTGACCAATAATGGAACCAACTTTACCGCCAATGTCCTTGCCAAGCTCAACCAATTAATGGGAGTACAAGGTGTAATTTCTGCCCCCTATCACTCCAAAACTAATGGGACTTTTGAGCGTTCAAATGGGACATTGGTGAACATTATCTGGAATTTAACCTTGGCCAAACCATCTGAATGGAGTACTTATCTAAGTTCAGAAGTCTTCGCCTACAATATTTTCTACCATTTATCAACTAGGATGTCTCCGTTTCAAGTATTATATGGTAGTCACCCATCCCTACCAACGCTGCTATATTCAGCCCTAGAGGATCCTGGTGAAAACACCTACCCTTAGTACATTGAGAAGCTTGTGGATGCTTTAATCAAACTACAAGCTCAAGCCTTTGACAACAATTTTGCCAAGAAAAAGCCTGACATCAAAAGGACTTAGAGAATTGCCACACACTGGCCAAATTGAAGTAAATGATGAAGTTCTTTTTTGCAACACCCATGTATCAGACCAATTGCAAAAGTTAGATTGCATCTGGGTTGGGCCATTTGAAGTGATTGAGAAAACGTCTAAGTTCATATACACAATCAATGATATTAGGACCAGCCATATATACAACTGAGTCCATGCAAAATTCTTAAAAAGGTTTAATAAGCGGCCCAATTAAGAAAAGAAAAAGTTGAAAAAACACACAAAGACACAAAAACCCAAAGAAAACAAAAACAAAAAAATTATATATGATATTTTTATTCTAATTAAATTTTTTGTTCACACTTGAGGTTGGGGAGAGGATCCAACTTCAGACTTGATGGGCATTTGGGCCATCATACTTCAGACTTATCAGGCGTTCAGGCTGAAGTTACCAAATAGAAAATCCAACTCCATATTCATTGGGCGTTTGGGCAATGATAATGGATCAACATAGGCTAATCAGGAATCTTAGGGCTTATGTTCAAGTCAAGAGGGGGAAAAGTCAGATTATGGTGGTTAACTCAAAAATAAACCTTTTGACAACCATCATATTGGGCCAATAACCCTTTCAATGCTTGAGCTAACACCTATATTCTTAACTCAAAGCCTATTGCAATTGTACGATTCAGGCTGAACATCTCAATGTCAATTTGATCAAGTAATTTATCAAAGTGCTCAGCCTGAATATGCTCACATATTATAGCCAATTTCCTATGCATCAAATTTCAGCAATTGGTCCCAATTATTGGGAACACAATCAACTTACTTGTATAAAAAATTGTTTGGGACTGACCTGAAGTTAATGTCTGAAAATCCCATGGACTTAAGACAAATGAAAAATGTAATAAATCTTTGCCCTAGGGCGAAATTTGTATGTTAATCTGCATAATCATCACAGTAGCACTTGCATATGGACCGCCTGAAAGGGAGCACCTAGTGCTATTGGGATAGAGGCCTGCTGACATCCCAATTAGGGGTGCGTCATTTACTACAATTGAGGCAAGAAATTCACATAAGGTGTATATTTTGTCAGCAGTATGACAAAACTCAAATCAAGAAGATCCTAGGACAATTTTGCATGCTTTTATTGCACTTTTTGTACCTGAAATCCTCATGATTTTGGGAGTATTTTGCCACCAATAAACCTAAGAAAAGGTTTCAGTCATAACAGTTTAAGGGCCAAACTGAGATGGTAAAACATCTGTCAAAATTTTGTACTCTGGTGTGGCCAGAAGATGCCCTAGAGGTACAATACCGGCGCCTGGCCTAATGACTAATTATTTAATAATTAATCTTATAATAAACGTTATATTTCTTTCATCTCTTTCCTGGTTTTCTCATTAAATCCTTTCTTGGCAGAAAGTGGTGACAATCTGGACACACCTAATCCACAGCTTGTATAACTACCTGCATCAGAAGAAGTTCCCTAACGTGAAGGGAAAATTATGCCCAAAATTGGCTGGAAGAGTTGAGGAAAATTTAGTAGGCCTAGTGAGTTTTTGAACGGTCCAAATGCTGTAAACTACAGGCACTATCAAGGATCAACCATTGGAAGTTTGGCTCAAATAGATATGCAGGATAACAATAAATAAGCAAGCAATCCTCAGATTCTCACAAGCTCAACAATGAAATTGATGGACACTGAGGTCTATGGTGTCGCAGAAATGATATATAAAATTGAGACTGGCCTGACAGTTGGGGTGCATGAGCACCTAGAAGACAACCCATAATGTCAGAGACAGTGCCGTCCAGATGACTTGATAGCATGAGGGAAGGGAGATGAATAGGGAGTGACAGCTGGTGATCGCCATAACCACTATCCCAACTGGTAGCCAAACAGTGGCCACTGATGTAGCGAAGGTAATACCATGTTCAACTCTCCAGAAGCCGCAGAGGGCCCAGGATTCACCAAGGAGTCACCAGCTACATAGTAAGTGGTGAGGTCATGAAACCTCGTCCAGTGGGAAGATATGGTATCCAAAATTAATGGGACTCTTGAGGGCGTCTAATAGTGGGGATATCCCCAACAGATCCCATGCATGATAACCTCATTTGATGAGGTGGGTTACAACGTTGCAAAAATGGCCACTAAGGAATAGTCTTGACGCAACTTGAGAAATATGCTTTGGGGTTGCTGCAGCAGTGAAACCAAGAAAAATCTTTATAATAAGAAAAATTGGCTGGGAAGATATTTTATTTTATTCCAAACAAAATGTTAAGGATTGACTGAGAACTGTACCAGTGAGGGACTTTTGTCTTAATTACTATAGGTCTTAGGAAATATCTGAGGAATGCACAATCGAAGTTATCACAATCCTGACCAATTTAGAACAAGATATAAACAATAATTGATGCCAAATCAACCTTCCACTGGCTACCCAACTCTTTCTTGCAAATTTGCTACCAAATTATTCCTACCACTGCAATTCCGCTTATCAGGTTGGCACTGATTTGTTTGGAAGGCGACTGGATGCGCCCAATGTCAGCCCACATAGGGGCAGTCTCATTGAGTACCAAAGGGATTCATCACATCTGACCCCACCAGGGTTGGTCCTCCCAATTTACTAACTTTTCCACCATTTCAGAGGAACCCAACATTGTCACTGTGATTAGGTGTTTACTTCCTCTCACCTCTTCACAGAACCTCTTTCCACCTCATTGGCAGAACAAAAACTGTTGCTGGGGTTAGCTGCTTGACCCTTCCTTTATGGCAACATCCTCTTGATGTCACCACCTCCACACACCCCTAATCCAATAGATCAGCCCTTGCGTGGTCATATATGTGGGAAATGGGGCAACCTTGAGAGGGTATGCCATTACCCACCTCTCAGACCACCACATGGGCTAAATCGCCCTGGGTTAATAAGGGGCGGCTGCCTCCTTGGCTCCCTTCTTGGTTCAAAACGGAAATGCCTTGCAGTCAAGGCACAGGGGGTGCTCCCCCAAACTTACACATGGGCCCTCCGCCTGCTGTAGAGGGTATAGGATACCATTCTTACTTGATCTATTTGACTTAGCCAGTGTCATGTCAATCAACTCATATCACAAGCTGGAATGTCTTTGGAAATGCCCAGCTAGTTATATGTCTGCTTAAACAAATCCAGGCATTTCTTATTTTCTGGGTGTCCCACCGTGGGGATCATGGTGCACCTGAATAACATCATCATGGAGATGGTATGACACTTACAGTCAATCTTAACATAGAATGTTCCCTTCTATCAAGGAATAGTAGGACATCTTATGCATCAGAAGTGCCAGCTGGTTTAACAACTCCAACCCCTCTGAGCAAGCCATCTGGCCCACTAAAACCCTTGAGACCAAAGGCATATCTTAGGCCCAATCTGCCACCAAAATTGTGGGAGGAGCAATAGATAAGATCTGACCAGAGGAATCACTGTGACTAACTTTTGCTCATCTGCCTTAGCTGAACTCAACGCAGGGTTGCAACTTGAAAAGTTTGGGAAAGCATAAAACGCCTCTTTCACAATTTTGTTTTTAGAATTAAAATTTCAGAGGTCATAATACATCCAGGCCTGATGATGCGCAAGTTCTGTGGTTTTCAAAAGTACATAAAATCTTGGTGATCCATATGCATGGTCACCTCATGCTTCAAGCCCTGCAGAAGTTACCATCAGTAGGTAAGAGACCACAAAATGTAGCCAGCTTTTTGTCATAAATAACCCAGGACTGCTAAGATAAAGCAAACTTATGAGAGTAATAAGCAACTGGGTGCACCAACCCATCATGCACCTGCAACAGTCTCACCCCACAGTAGCGGATAAAGCGCCACATGCAATGATGTATGGCTTGGTGGGGTATGCTTGCTTTAGGACAGGAGGCGCCAAAAAACATCTCCTTAATGGCATCAATCGCCTGCTGTCACTCCTCATCCAGCAGAATGGCACATTCTTACCAGTCAGGGGGTGCAGCGGCGCAGCCAGCTGAGAAAGGGCAGGGTAAAATTTATTTAGAAAGATGATGGTGCCCAAGAATCTCCACAACTGCTTCTGGGTAATAGGAGTAGGACATTTGAGTATCACTTTGAGCTTTCTGAGGGATGGTGTAACCATCTTTCAAGACTAAATTTCCCAAAAAGATAACCTCTTTTCAGAAGAGCTCACACTTAGATGGCTTTACATAAAGTTCCGCCTTGTGCAATGCAGCCAGAACTGCCTGAAGCTCCTTCTCATGTTACTCAAAAGTGGGGGAATGAATGAGGATGTCATTAGTGTATGCCACCGTGCATGTGAACCTGAGATCACTGAGAAAATTGTTAATCATCCTCTGGAATGTGGCTGAGCGTTTTTCAGGCCAAAGGAAATCATGCGAAACTGGAATATGCCCCCTCTGGTCTGAATTTCTGTAAGCCATTCCTGGCCTTCTGCCACCCTGATCTGATTGAATTCATCAACAAGATCAAGCTTAAAAAACAACCAGGTTTCATGATCTTCTGGATAATTGCCTGCTTAAGGGGGAGGGGATAGGGATTGTTGATGGTAAAATTATTCAAATGCTTATAGTTGACGCATGGGCTCAGCATACCATCAGCCTTCTAAGATAAAAATATAGGTGATGCAATAGTGGATTTTTTCTTAAACACCCATTCCTTCCTGAGAATATCATTTAACCATACTTCCTTGCCTTGTCCTCTTGAGCCATGCAGAGATACAATGGACAGTTGATGTTGATCATGATGACTGTCAAGTGGAAAGCCAAGTTATATTTGAATTGTTGTAGAAGATGATTGGCCTTCTCCAAATCAGAAATATCCTGATATTTCACCAAAGTCAGGGGAAAAATCTGGTGAAAGGCCCACCGGAGAGAGGCATGATGTGATGGAACTTCATCCCTATTCCATCAAAAGGGTATCATTAAAAGGAAACTTTCTTCAAAATTGGGTGTTCATAAAGGACAGCATATTTGAGTCTAAGTTAATGCTCACCTGCTGCTGATGCCACCACATCATCCTCAGTATAACTGGGAAGAGCAGATCTGGCACTGCATTGAACCAATCACAAAAACAAAACTGGTGTACCAAGAAAGGCACAGGCTGCCATACATTTTACAAAGCCATTGAAATGTATGATAAACTCATTATGGACACCCCCATGTCCAAGTCCAAGCTTTGATCCTGCACCAGCTTTAAACTTATAATGTTACCCGCCACACTCATATCTACTGAAGCCTCAACTTAAAACTTCTGTGAATTCAACCAAATTTTAAGCAGCAATAAAATAAGCAAGTTCTTGTTTATTGGTAAACAAATGAGATTCCTTTGGCTGGGTGGTAACAATCATATAATCAGCCTGGGGAAACTGATTCAGGCAGGAATTGGCACCCACTGGCCATCTGACTCTTGCTCAAATTTTGCCACCAAATTTTTCCTCTCACCGTGATTATAATTGATAGGTCAATGACACTTCATTCAGAGGGTGACTGGTTGTACCCAAAGCCCACATACAACTGGTCTCATTGCATATTGAAGGGATCTACCACCTTTAACCCCTTAGAGGTTGACCCCTAAATTTATCTAAATTTTTCACCTTTTTGGCGGAACCTAAAATTGTCACTGGGGGTGGGTACTCGCCTCTTTCCACCTCTTCAGCGGAACCTAAAATTGTTACTGGGGGTAGATGATCACCAATTCCTCTCTGGAAACTTCCTATCACTTCTACAATTCCACACACACACCCCTGATCCACTAGAGCAGCTCTTGCATGGCCAGATAGGGAGAAAGGGTACAATCTTCATGGTGTACACTATCACCCACCTCTTGTCCACCACATGGGCTAAATCGCCCTAGGTTAAGAGGGGGACAGCCTCTTTCTTGGCCCTCTTTTTGGTGCAGAATGGGTTTGCCTCATGATTAAAGCACAGGTGGTGCTCCCACAGACTTACAATCTCATTTTAATGTAACACCACAATAACAGCAGCTCAGATGTCCAAGCTATACATATCCTACATTTCTCCACCCATGGGGTGCCTCAGGAGATCATTAGTGACTGCAGGCTGTAGTTCATATCTAAATGATGGGAGGGGCTGTGCAAGATCCTCCAGATTTGCCTTTCTAATCTATTGCCTTTCACCCTCAATTCGATGGGCAGAAATACTGGTAAACTAATGTTTGAAACGATTCCTACAGTGCTACATGGCAGCCAATCACTCAAATTGGGCCTCACACTTTCCTTTGGATCATTCATTTAAGATACCACCCAGCATTCTTCCATTGGATGTTCTCCCTTCTTTGCCAACTAAAGTTATAACCCCTCATTTAACATGAGATCTAATTATGGGTTTGAGGTGAAAGCTGTGGTGAACTTTGGCAAGTGTATCAAAAAAAGTACACAAGGAGGTAAACACTAGTTTGGATACAGCTATCAAGACCTGCAAGAAGAGTGTGGATAGGAAGAGAAGGGTAAGCCCAAAGTATAAGGAGAAGATCTGGTGATGTTGGACATCAGGAATATTTTATAAAGCAGCTATGAAAAAACTGGGACCAAAGAGGGTAGGACTCTATTATATTTTCAGAAGGGTAGTCATGCCTCATACCAGTTGAATTTTCTGCTGAAGTTCTAAATTATTCAACATTCTATGAGAGTACATTGGCACAGTTTGAGGGTTTTCCTCCTTAGACACCAGTCATACCTTGTGGATAGGGCACCAGAGTGGGAGGTATAGGGGATTATAGCCTCTTGTCATATGAAAAGAAGGATGGAATACCTGGTATCTTGGAAGGGGCTTGATGCTGCAGAGGATAGCTGGGTTCCAGCTCATAATTGTGTTTATGCTCAGAACTTGATTACCACATTCCACAAGCATTTCTCTAATACTGAGGGTCACAAATCTACTGCTAAATTGCAGCTATGAAGCAACCCCAGCCTACAATAACTCACTTGCCAATGCCTCTGGTAGAGGGGTGTTGCCTCAAAAAAGATAGTTTATAATATCATGGTTAAATGATATAAATGTGGGAGTAGATTATAAGAACAAGGGGGAGATGGGCCAGGCCAGAGGATTCAAGTTGGCTGCCCTCTCTGACCTTAGATTTACTGTAGAGAAACAATAGGTTAAGGCTAAAAAGGTCCAAGTAGATCTCCAGGAATTGCATGATGGGAGCCCTGGCATTATATTAACAGGGGTAAAAGGTTACCCATTATAGTTTGAATGAAGATGGTTCAATCCATTTAATTTCTAAATGTGGAGTGCATTTGTTTATAAAATTCAATGTTACTAAGGATGGGGGTATTCAGTTGGTATAAAAGTCTCAAGTTTGTGATTACTTGAGATAACAGACAACTAGGAGTGGGGCCTCATTCTATTGACTAGAATCATTGCCAAGCCTAATGATTTAATTGAGGCCTAAATTCTTGTTTTTCCACTTAAATTATTTTTTTCCCTAACCAATCTCTCTGTTGGTCATCTCCTTACAATAAATGACCTTGTTTTATATAAATATTTATCTATCTTATGCTACCTTTTGTTGACCTTGGGGTATACCTCTTTATGGTGGTATCATGGGCCTTTTCCCTAAAAGCTGTTGTTGGAGCACCGCCTTGGGTGCGTGCGCCTTGGATTTCATAGCGGTCCTTTTTTGGGGAGTTATAGATACTCTCTTCACATCAAAAGTGTTTATTATCCTTAGCTAATTGTCAACCTATTATTTATATCAGGCTGCTTGCTATTAGTTGTAAAGGCCACGAGGCCTAGGCATCAGTCCCCCTACCCTTTCTGAACATTACACAGTCAACCTGAAATTCCTAAGTGCTACTCAGTGATAAATTAAGTATACCAATGAGAACTATAAATTTAGAGAAATCTATAATGAAGGGACTGCCAATTGGTAAAGGAATCACGTTTTTGCAAATAGCGGTATTGAAGCCAACCCACGACCAAGACCATAAACCCACGGACCACCAAGCCACCTTTAATATTAGATACTACTGGGCGCTTAACCTATTTGGATAATGAACCCGTCATTGATAAAATAAAGGGTTGCTTCTATTTTCAAGGGTTCAGCCAACCTACAGTTGACCTTCAGTTATTGTACGAACCCACCGGTGCTATTGAAACGTGCCGTTACATCGATTTCAGCATCGATATAAAACCACTTGGCGGGGTAAGTTGGTTTATTTCTTGTGTGGGGTGGGTTATATATAAACTGCTCTGCCGATCGATCGCCTGATATCAGGTATCCAACCTACAGTTCGCATAGCAAGCTTGAAACTTGGTTGCGAACTTGATTGCTTGGGTGAATGGAGCATCAGGACGAGTAGGCTGAACGAGATGAATCGCTCGCCCGAGGTTTAAATGATTCCCTTGGAGTCCGAGGTAACGCTAACCGCGTCTAAAACGTATTATACGCGCGGTTGCTTTACGTGGCGCGCACCCGCTTGGTAAGCTTAACGCGTGCCCACCCGCGTCCTAAGATGGCTCGGCTAGGGACGGTGCTTTAAACCGGGGCAAGTCAAAGGTGGACACACCAAAATATTTACACCCCACCCATTTGAAACGTAATCAAGCTTGTGCAGGGCATCGGCTCGAGATGCTAAGTAAAAGGCAGATGCTCCATAGGATCCTAGCCCACCGTCAAACGATCCTCATGGCAATCTAAAGTAACAGGTTAAAATTTACCACGCCGATGGGCGCACTTGGACAAACTAAAACTACTGATGGGTACTATGAAGCCGGAATTTTATTCAAACGGTGATTAGAAGAGTAATTTTACAGGGAAGGGGTCTCGTGAGGCTACTGGGAGAAGGCTAGGTCCTGGTGGAGGATTTCCCGGTAGCATTGGATCCGTTGCTGGTCGATATGAGCCTGCCGGGTGCGTGACTTGAGGTTCTCGATCACCAGCCGGAGGTGGTCGCGGGTCGCCCGGGTGAGGGTGACCATCACCCGCAACTGGTTGCAGAGCTGGAGGAGGTCATCGAGCCTGGCCTGGGAGGCTTGGAGCTGCCGGTCCAGCTGCGATAGCTTCGTCAGGATGACCGCGCGTCGGAGTTGCTCCTCGGCATCCTCCTCAAAGTCAAACTTTACACTCGGGAGCGCCGCCGGCTTCGCCGTAGCCTCGTGAGGGGTAACGCCCCGGGGAAGCAGATCCACGGATTTGTAGGCGGCGGCGAAGTTGATCATGGCCACCCACTCTAGCATGTCGCGATCGGAGTCGGCGCGGAAGAGGTACTGCCGCCCGTCGGAGGTAACGAACCGAAACGCGTGAGGATGCCTCTTGTACTCCAGATCGAGGACGGCGATGACGTTGGCAACTGAGGTGACGGAGTAGGGTCGTGGGGCGGGAAACGTATCCTTGTTCTTCATGAGCTGCCGCACCCATGGCGGAGACCTCCTTAAACAGCACCAATTGGCTACCCGCCAAGACGACCCAATACTCTCGCCAGGCTCGGAGATGCGCCTTACGGCCGGAGCCATTGACATCAGATTTCCGGAGCAGGAGACCCTCCTTCAGACACCTCAGCTCGGAGATATCCGCAGCCTCGTCAATAAAGGTGATGGAGAAGCCGGAGGTGGGCCGCGACTTGGTGGAGGACTGATAAAAGGGCTGAAGCCCTCTAACCCACATCTTGAAGGGGGATTTGAGCAAAGAGCCCAAGAACCCATTCTGAGCACTCCGGTAGGTGAACGGGGACCTCTCCGGCCGGAAACTACCAAACAGCGTCGATACCTTCACCGCTGAGCTGGTCTAACGCAACGGTTGAGCTAGGGGGCTGTAGCAAAGTTTACCTTGTGGGAGCCCAGAGGGCCTGGTTTGGAACCGCTCCCCCAACCGCCCTCCTGCAGTTTTTGGTACCACGAACGCGGCGGGACGAGACCCGACAGTTGGGAGGGTTCGTCGCTGCGGAAGAATTCCACCGCCGTGATGTTATCGTATAGTATCTAGAAAAGGGATCAATCAAAGAAAAGACGGAGCAGCGTAACGAGCGCAAAGTACCTCCAAGACAGCCACCGGTAGATGCGAAGCGTCGTCAAGCTGGCGAGTCTGCCTTATATACTCATCCTTGTTCATCTTATTTTTAACCAACTTATTGTGAGCATCGGTGTGGAGAAGGAGTAGGGAGAAGGCGAGGGAGTACACGGCATCTGTTGCAAAGGATTAGAATTGTACGACGACCCAAGCCTTAGGTTTACCCTCGGAATTGAATAGGCCAACGTTGGTCTCAAAGTAGCGCTTGGAGAAGACGGTAAGGATCCTATCGATTTGCTGCCCCTCCTTTGGCAACACCAGGACGCTCACGAGTTTCCTATCGAAACCCGATTAGGCCAGGGTAAAGATGGGGCGAACTTGTTGAAGCGAAGCGGTCTAAAACGAGGTGTCCAAAGCCTTACCTCAGCGCCATATCGATGGGGACATCTCTAAAATTCAACGAATCCATAAACGCTTCGAGGACCCGCAAATGAAAACCATCCCTATAGCCGGTTAGAACTCTACGTCGAGTAAAAAGCATAGCGGCCTCAAAGAAAAATATCTAAAACGTATACAAGCCTAAAACGTCCAAAACGTATCGCACAAGGCTTCGGCCAAGCCGATAAAATAGCCAACCCACGGGACAAAACCTTAACCACTTACTTTTTTGAGATGAGGGAACCGATCTCATCCCGGCCAAAGGTACCCACCAGATAGTCCAAATATTGCTTGGGATCGTCTTCGTCCTTGGGCGGGATGGGTTTGATGGCGGGAGGGTTTGATTGGAAATGGGGGCTAGTGCTGGGCGTGGATGGAGGCGCGGAATCGTTGGACGAGGTGGAAATTTTGGAGGAGGTGCCGGTTAAAGGAGGGAGTGAAACGTTAGGGATAGGGTCGAACCTTCTGCTGCTGAATTGCCTTTCCGAAATAAGCGTGGCCTCGTCGCCAACGTTTAGAGCCTCCTCAAGGGTAAGCTCGGCCTGATACTCGGCCTTGATTAGTTCCACCTCGGATGGGGTCAGGCTATCCGTTGAGCGGCGTACTTCCGAGGTGGCGATCGAGCTAAAATCATTCAAGTCGTCGGTAGAAAAGGTGTAATCGGCCCAGGAGTGGTAATCAATGTCGGAGTCGCTTTCAAAGCTATTGCGCGGCGAATCTAGCCGCAACTTTTCAATATCTTTCAGCACACCTTTTTCGGTGGGAGTTCTTGCCTTCGAAATGTACATGGTGTGACGAAAGCCGGCATGGCGGCGTGGGCTGGCGTGGTTACGCGAGAAAGCGAGCGGATTAACTGAATGGTCAATCTTTTGAGGTGTGGACTCGGAAAGGTTCCCACCAGCAATTGATGCTGGTGTAGGGGAAGTGGGTGGCACGGAACTTGAACCATAGGCTTCGGGTGGGTTTGGCAGAGTGTGTTGGGTGGGGGCCGATGCAGGGTAAACTTGGGAGAAGGAAGAACTCTGAAAAGGAGAGTCGGTAAACATTAAGAATCTACTAGCTCGTCTTGGTAGCTGCAATGACTCGCGTTGAGAAAAAACTTGGGTTTCTTTCATAAAAACACCAATTGAATGAATAGGCTAATGGTTAAAACTGAGATGGTGGAAGAATAAGCTAGTGTCGGTTAAAACTGAGATGGGTGGGAAAACCTGAGCATCTATACCCGTTTGGCCCTAACCCATAAGAAGCGCACCCTTTCACATCGGCATAAACTTCCACTTGCGTTAAAGCAGCCCAAAAACATCCCTGCGGCACTCGGTTAATCGAATAACAAATCATTTCGATAGTTTAGTGATGGCGTATCAACTGATACCGAGCGATTGGATCTCATAAAATAGCATTCTAAATTTATCTACGCTCCCACATCAATGATTTCATCCAACCCCTACCACCCAGTTTACCTTCAAACGGGTTTACAAGCTTGTTTATCTAGCGTGATCTGATATCATAGTTTACCCCTGCATCCTACAGATCATTAGAATCTAAAACCGGGTGTAGTCGCGCACACCTGTAACTACAAGCTAAAGTGGGGAAAATTGCCTAACAGGTTCAAAACCTGTTCTGGCTAGGATGAATATAATTTCCTCCCTTCACTCTTATATTATTCAACTAGCCAAGTAATCTCAGCTTTGCTTGGGTTTATAATTTACCAGATGATTATAATCAATTGTTTTAATTTTTAAATTGGTAGATGGCCATCAATAAATTCAGAAACCGTTAAACCTATTGATATTCCAACCTCCAACCACTTAGCCAAAGTTAATTAAGCCTGCTAAGTTAACTAAACCGTCAATCACTTATCTGAAACTATTGAGCCTATCGAATCAACCAAAAAATAAACCACCACTCAGCAAAAAACAATTATTGAACTTACAAAACAGCCAAAAACTACCAACTAAATATCAAAGCCTATGAAACTATTGAATTAAATGAATATGAAAATATACAGCCAAATTGCTATATAATGACCATTAGAAATATACGTTCTAGATCTTATATAGAACTGATATTTAAATTTATATGATTATATTAAACAATTACATATTAGCATTCCGCTCCCAAACTTTATAGAATACTTGTGCCAAGTTTGGTGATTTTTGGTTATTTGCTCGAGATAATGCATCTATATAAACAAATTAACATACTGATTCTTTTGTAAATAAAATTTAAGATTAATTCTTGTTGATACCCAGTTTACACAGATTTGTTTGTGGGCTTAAAGTTCATCTGATAATCTCATAATTTTTATATTTGTAGATGGTTATCGATAAAATTAAGTAATCAAATTATACTTAATCAATATAAATTTACCAACCATTCAGCCATATCCAATTAAACCTATCGAATTAACTAAACCACTAAACCACTTAGCTAAAACCATTAGATTAAAAATCAACCAATCACCAACCGCTTCGTAAACCAAAACTAGATGTATCGAAACAACCAAAATCACAACTACTTACCAAAACCAATCAACTTTATTAAATCAACCAATCACTAACTTTATTAAACCGTTAAGCTTATTAATCAACACAAACCCACCAACCGCTCGACAAACCCATTAAGCTACCGAATCAACCGAATATCAAACTTCTTGGCCGTAACAATATACCGATTTCAATTAAAAACATATAAAACTCACTCGTTACATATAAAACTTTTTATTTTATTATGAAAGGTAAAAATCGGGCTTCAAGGTGCACACGACCCCCTCCCGTCCAGCTATAGCTAAATTTTCAGAGCTCTACATGCTCTATTTTTGGCTGGGCATCGCGCACACACACACATACACATTTGCTTTTATATATAGATTACGCCAGGATTTGAACAACTGACCTTTTATAGAGTTGAAGTTTAGAGCCAAAAGCTGAGCCGATTATGCTAGAGGAGGTATTTTTAAAATCAATTGGACTTTTGATTCAAAGTTTTGATTTAGATAAATTTGTTAAATACCCGAATGACCACTAATCACTTAAAACCATTTAAAATATCAAATCAGCTGAATATCAAACTGCTTAGCTATAACAATATAGCGAATACCATCGAAGTATATATAGGATTTTCACTTGTTACATATAAAACTTTTTATTTTACTATTAAAATAATATTTTTAAAATTCATAAACCTTCTCAGGCATGCACACAACAACTCACCAAAGGTTCATCACAATTGGATGAATGGTATAGGAATGCATTTGGGACATACATACACACAGACAGACACACAGACAGACATTCATTTATATATATATATTATATAATTTTTTTGAAAAATAGCCTATGACCGTTCACTAAATTTATAGAGTTTTTGTGCCAAGTTTGGTGATTTTTGGTTCATTCTTTCAAGAGATAATGTGTCTTCCACATATATACAAACATACATATATAAAACTTCTTTCTTGTGCCAATCACTTTTAGATTTAATTTGAATTGAGTCGGACGAATCAATTGAAAAATTTAATAAATTTTATAGTTTATTTTGGATTCCAAAATGCAGCAGCCATCAAATGCAATGCCTTCATCCGAGCCAGCCACTACTCCTGCATGGGGCAGTGGGCCAGCACAGTTGAATGTTTACCGCTTGGCATCTAAACGTGCTAGGGCTGGGTTGGCCAGCCCTCCCAACATGATCGGACGCTTTGTGCCACCAAAGGACTTGGCGCTCCACTTGGCTTGCATGCAGCCTATTTGTGCTAATAATCTGGAATTACCTCGCTCAGCCATGTGATTTTATCTTTGCATTGAGTATGGCTAATTATTCCCATACGCTGATTGCCAGATTTTGGAGCTGGCAATGGAGACCTTTGCTTCCACAGGTTTTGTGGATTTCCACCCTTTCAAGGGCTATTTTGACTTGGGCTTCCCTACTGAGGAAGTAGCAGCAACTGCCATCCAAGTCAAGTTAAAATATATAAATTTTTTTGGGAAAAAAGAAACTTTTAAAAAAGCTCTAAAAAGTATGAAATAATTGAGAAATTAAGCCTACTCAATAAAACCCTTTTTGAAGTTGGCGCCATATTTTAAACTGAATTATATAATTTTTCTCACAAATACAAATTTTTTCTTATCTCTGGATTGTGTCCAAGTGTAAACTATAAGCAACTTAGAATATATAGTACTGAGTATACTAAGTTTATAAATACCTATTATAAGTCAGTTAGAATATGGCGCCAACTTCAAAAAGGGTTTTATTGAGTAGGCTTAATTTCTTGATTATTTCATACTTTTTAGAGCTTTTTTAAAAGGTTCTTTTTTCCCAAAAAAAACTTTACCCCCAGCTCTTTTCCCCTCAAAAAAATAGTGCATTTTTAAAAGTGGCTCTTTTTCCTACTTTTATCAAATATTACTATCTCTATATATTATTTTTGCCCCCTTACTAATTCTCTAAAAATTAAAACTTATTGTATATCTATTATATATAGTATATTATAAACAAATTTACTAATAATTTACTTTATTAAATTTAGTTGATTTTTTAGTCAAATTATATTAAATTTACTGATCACCATATACAATACTTCATTCTATTAAATTTAGATGATTTTATTGGTCAACATATGCTGAATTTACTGATTGCTGTCTACAGTAATTCATTTTATTAGATTTGGTTGCTTTTATTAGTCAATCCATGTAAATTTAGAGATTGCTATCTAAAAAATAGCATTTTATTAAATTTAGATGAGTTTATTAGTCAAATTATGCAAAAATGATAGCCATCTATAATGATTTAAGCTCATCCTGATATGAGCTCATAATAACTGAATTTTGAATATACCCCCCAGCTATAAGACATATCAAATGCTCAACAAAGCTATCACTTCACCAATGCCAGAAAAAAGTTTATCCGGAGTTGTATTAGTCCCACAAGTACCTATTGCTTCCAAGCCCATTTTGATATTTTACTAAATTAATGGGCAGATACTTGCCCAATACTTACAAAAGTAAAATGGGACCTAAGTTGGAGCATCCTCATTTTTGGAAAAGATGATCATCCAAATTGGTCCAGTATTTTTAGAGTTATTTGTGAACAAACAGAAAAAAACATACTCACAGATCAAATTAAGAACCTTCTCCTTTTTAAAAGTCAGTTAAAAATACCCCACTTCCCATAACTCAAATCTGGTTATCTACAGACATGATGATGATCATCAATTTTGTGGGTCTCCCTTTCCATCTTCTTTTCCCAGCTTCTCTATGAAGAGCTGATTAATGGCCTCAGCCAGTATGGGGGAATCCAAACATTGATTTTGTGGTCCCACAAGGTGCAAAGTGCTGTGCAGGACCAAGGGTGGTTATGATAATCATTCCACATCATGCAGAAATTGCCCACCAAATTTCCCCTCATGCCGTTATTCCTTCTGCCCCCAACTTGCCCTTCTGGGCTTGAGTTGAGAACAGCCAGGCAGTGTGCCCAGTTTGCTTTGAGCTTGATCACCTGAAGGCAAAATGCCCTCAAATGATACCCTACAATCCTGCAGACCTGGTGGCTGGGGCCTCTGGCAATTTTTTGCTGGTTGCGGTCCCCCAGTGGGGATCAATTTTGCCACCCCCACCAGCGACCAATTTTCATGATCAGCAGAGAATTGGCTCATCAAATCAACCAATTAAATCAAATAAAAATTTTAGAAATGTCAGCCCAGCGGTGAGTTCTTCAGCTGGGGCCAACCAGGAGGTCCAATGGACAAATGTCAGTCACTCATCATCAAAAAATATAAAACCAGCCTAAACACTTACCAGTAACTTGTCAAAACCTCCTCCATTGATAAATCCCTGGAGCGTTTTTGAAGGAGGTTGATGAGTCAGATTGACCAATTTCAGACCATTTTAATTGCCCATCACTGGAAAGCTTTTTTTGTTGATTTTGACAATTTTGTGGCCTGTCAATATCTTCCAAAATCAAAAAACAATATATATGCCAACACACTCCATTGCAATAAATGCTACATTAAAGCCAACTGATATCCCTTCAAAAGTTATCAAAGTAAAACATCTTTTAAACCTATAAATGGACTTCCAGAGGAAAAATTTCCAACTTATTTTGAGGATTCAGAAAAGGAAGTATCTAACAAATGCACCAAAATGTGAGTGTGGCAGTTCAGGTGGTTGCTAGATCATCCCAATCTGATCCTTCAAAAAATCTACTACTAAGGCTGAAGCAGCCTTTTGTAAACTAACAGAATATAGGTGTAAGGCAGAAGAATATATCATTAATTATGTGGCTGCCCTTGCATCTGCTGGCATTCTATATGAAAACTTTCCTCTTGATCTCCTTGATCCACATCCCATGGATCTCCTCACTGCACTGTTAGCAGCAGTGAGCGAATATGCTTTGGGATCCAATTAGAGAAAACCTCCCCTCAAAAACCATCTTCTCCCTCTGATATGTCAGGATAGTGTAACAGATCAGGAGGCACCTGATACATACATTGCTTTAGATCAGATAACGTTCAATCCAAACGTTGCTCTAATCCAGAGCCTCAAACTTGGGGAATTCAGAGCTTGGAAAATTTGACATCCTGAATCTGAAATGTATCTGCAGAATGATGTCAGGCTTACGCATGGTGTGGATGATGATCTGGTGGGATGCAGAATCTTTTCAAGCAATGTGCTGGACAATGCTTGAGAGAGCTTAGCTAGGAGGAGCTTATTGTTACTTGCAAAGTGATATATAGAGGAGGATGTTGCAGCCCTGAAGGGCAGTTGTGTCTTCTATAAAATAACAGAAAATTAAATAAAAAACGATCGCTTGCTAACAAAAAGATATTTTTTTATTAAAAATATTATAAAATATCAGATCAGAATTATGAGCTTAACTAGTGAGCTTGGCGTGGCATTGGCATCATTTTCGGCCCTTTTCTGGTCCCAGACCCTGCTGTTGAAGTGCAGCGTCATGGGAACAGTGGTGCAAGAATATGTGGCAATGATGAGGCATGGTGGTCAGGTTTAGGAATGACTTCAGCAGGCCTGTCCCTAGTATGGTTAGTAACATGGCTCTTGCTTCCCAATTCATTTATAGCATATTGGCGCAAACCTGCCCATTACATTAGACGCAACTCAAATACATTTTTTTCAGCTTTGTGGGGGGTCCAAGAAGAGGTGGCGGAACCAGGAGGGTTGGAATGGTATTGCCATGTGTTGACAGTGGTGATGGTGTGTTTCTCACTAAAATTCATAAAAAGAGAGGTGGTTCAAGTTTGTGGCATGAGTCCCATGAAGATGGGGGAGAGCCATGAAGGATCTACATCTTCAAAATGTTGTGAGGCATTGCCCATAGAAGCTTTAGAGAAGATTCACCAAGTGGTGTCACAGATTTGTTTTTAGGAGCGGTTAGCCTAAGCAATGGGAGGAGAGACCCCTTTCTTGCTGCAGATTGTGCAAATTGTGGAGGCACTACCCTCAGATCTGGCCAGGTGGGTGCAAGAGTTAATTGAGGAGTAAGGTCACCTTCTGGGATCCATGGATAAGTGATAATTAGATTGACCAGACTGCCTGTCCTGACAAGGTGCAGTATAAGGCGTGGTCAGCCCTGCTGATGGTGTGTCAGGGGTGAGGATCAGTTAAAGAATATGGGCAGATTTTCTGACCATTGGCAAAAGCAGCACAAGTCTCAGATTCACAATAATCACAAATTTTTTGATGGGGGCTGCAAGCAGATATGTTAGCTGCCAAGGCAGCTGCTAAAGTTTAGAGTACGTTGGTGGAGAAAATTATGTTGGCAGTGCAGGTTGAGAAACAATTGGCCTTGGATCAAAACTAGTGGAAAGATTCTATGTCTCCAGGAAGGGGCCAGTCATCCGCAGTTGCTAGTAGAGGTTGAGGAGGTTGGCAGGGATCCCACAGGAACTTTGGTAATATCCAGGGAGGGTTCCTCCAGGTAAACGGTGAGGAGATGGGAAGAACAGGAGGTCAGAGATCTGGGAAGAGTTATAGCCCTAGACCTACCTTACCTGCAAATTTGCAATCTGAGAATGCTTCAAACATTTAATCTACTTCTTCACTTTATCCTCAGTTATTCAATCCAGTGGAGTTATATTTGAAAGGTCAGATAGAGAAGGTGTTGGCCCTGGTGGATATAGGGGCTGAGAAAAACTATGCGGAATTCACCTTGGCAGAACATTTAAAGTTGGAGATGAAGAGGAGCTGTTGGGATTTTTGCCCATATTCCCAGCTGGCTAGATTACCAGGAATCACCAGAGGATAATTTCCTAATGCAAGGTGAAATAAAAATTGGTTGACTCTGATTTTGGGGTAACTGTTTTTGGGGAATTTTAGAATATTCGCACAATCAGATCCATTGGGGATCAATCTGGATGAATGCTTAAGATCTTGTTGGGCAGAGTTGCCAACTGTGGGATCCACTGATGGATGCCACAAATTCTTTGTTAAAGTAAGAAATTTACTTTGTAAATAAAAGTAATAAAAAATGCTTTGTTAAAGTTTTTTATGTTCTTTATTGTTTAAGCAGGACAAAACCAAAAAAGGTCCTTTTCTCGATACTAGTATTTCCTATTTAAACTAGTTCAAATTTTGAGACCATGGGTATTTAAGCAAAAGTATATAAAACTGAGTCATCCAAATTAGGAAATATAGGCTTTCAGCCTATCAGATCAAAGATAAATATTTTGAGGCAAAACTGACCCATGTGGTAACAATTTGATGAATTATATCTAATCACCAGCGAGTAAAATCTTCTCACCTCAGCAGTGGTCAGACTCATGTGGTAATGATTGGTTAATTTGCACCCTATCATCGTCAAGTAAAATCTTCTCACCTTGGCGGTGGTCAGACTTGTGTGGTAACAAACACCCTGAATTTGGCCAAGAAGTCAGAGTAATCCTATTATCAGTTATTACCTTTTCAAGCCATTTTTGTTATAAAACATATTTTTCCAATAGTTAGGATTCCACCCAAGAATCTACCAAAGTCTTTTTGCCATGGGTACTCATATCATTGATAACCACAATATTATTTGAAGATTGGGCAGGTGATGGGCCAATCATGGTAGCAGATTTGGGGGCACTCGTACCTCCAACATTCTTTTTCTTAAGTCAAGAAGGAGATTGTCCAACACCAACAAAATAGGGGCATCTGATAGTGATTAACTATCAGATGTACCAATTGGGATCAGTCAGTTTCATTTCCAACTGATCGGGAATGTAAGTAGTGAGTTGTGAGGCGAGTGATGCTGCCTGCAACTAGTGAATTGATCAGTTGGTTTGTGACCTGCCTTAATGGGTAACAAGTCCCACCACCTAAGCAGGTTGCTTGCAAAATATGGTTGATTTGCTTGAATCAAGAGGAAAATGTTAGGGACACATTTTCCAACTCTTTCCATTTCAGGCCTCAAGGATTTCCAATGATGGATCCTAGCCAGGATGGGGAAGACCATTGCTGCTTAGATGAGGATTGGAGATTCAATGGCAATGGCTGCGGTTTCATCAAAGAGGTGTCAACTGAGGGTTGGATGACCAAATCCCCCACTATAAATTCCCTAGAATTCACTTTTAGTAAAAAACAGTTTATGCAGTTTATACAGTTTATAAAGTATACAGTAGATATACCAGTGTAGTAAACTCTATCAACTTTCATTTGTTCTATTCTTTCTCAGGGATATTATTGCTGTGTGCAATAGTTGGGAAACTCTTTTGAGGAAAAGAGCAAGGATTTGGGCGAGGATCCAGAGAAAGAAGTAGAATCAAATTGGGGATTGCTGCCAACTGTGTGTCAAACCAGAGAAACTGTCAACAGGAATCTAAGAGAAGATTGGGTTAGATGGTATGAGGGAACAAATCCCTATTTTAAGACATCACAAGTATTTCTAGCGGAAATACTGGATGAGCGTTGGGCCAAGATATAGACATTAATTCAACTATTGATAATAGTCATCATACTATTATTAAACAATTATATCAATAACCTACAACGTGGACAAATCACACAAAACCCAAACCTGTGCAAGTAATAAATTTATGGGGGTTATTGAATGATAATAAATAATCAAGACCTATAAATTTTTACAAAGTGGTGCTCACTACAGAGGTGTAGTTGAGTAGAAGTGATTATAACATAATGTCCTATGAAGACATTTCTAATTCCAGCAATATGTTACTAGGGAAAGTAACATTAATGAAGACAGAACGTGAAGTGGATCACGTTCAATTGCGCTTACCCAGATCAGAAGTGGAGCTCCAAGTGAAGCGAATTGAGGATACTCAAGTTATGGGAAAAGGACTTGCAGCTTAAATATGAAACTATCTAGTTCTGCAAGAAAACCTGTTCCACCCAACATCTATCTGAGATGAAGAGTAGCATCAGGATCAACTCAGGATGAAATTGGATCCGCTTTAGATAGTCCTGAGGAGTGAGTGTTTAGATGAGGAATTGGATGAAATAGGAAGCAATCAATTATAAGTATTGGATTGCCATACCAATGAAGATATGTTGTCAAAACAGGAAATGATTGATCCAAGAGAGTGAAAAGAATCATTTGACTCAATAACACTCAATCAATGATCAGAAATAGCTGGAGACAAGTTCATCAATTCAGATGAAATTGGATGAAGCTAATGAGGCCAGAATGACCTGTGCAATTAATAATGGCCATGAAGGTCAAAAATCGTTTTCAGGAGAAAAATGAGCTGAACATTCGAATGGAACTGTTGTCTAATGAGATAGGAAGAATTTAAGCATTGGTTACCAAAATAAGAGATGAAATTAGGGCCTTTTGGATGAATAACTAGTCATAATTATAGGCCTAATATAAAGAGTATTGCCAAAGTTGGCAAGTGTAACCTTTACGTGAAGAAACAGCGCTGCTGGTCATATAATGAAGAAGGTCAATACTAAAAAATCAGAAGTATTGGACCTAAGAGAATGTAGTGCAATGTTCCCAGAGGACCTCTGAACCATTAAATGGTTATGTTCTGAGATTTTGGTCAATTCCAAGAAGAGGACCACTGAACCAAATAGATGGTTAAATATTAAGATGATAAAGTTTTAAACCAAAATAACTGGTAGGTTAGAGTATACCTAGGACCCAGTTTGAATTAAGGGGAAAAGAAGGACCTCTGAACCTTTTTGTAGGTTAAAAGTCCCATTGCAAAAAGAAAAACACAAAAAATATATAAAAGATATAAAATATTAAAAAATTGATCTAATTG
The DNA here is from genome assembly GCA_022478985.1 of Massospora cicadina. NCBI lineage: Eukaryota > Fungi > Entomophthoromycota > Entomophthoromycetes > Entomophthorales > Entomophthoraceae > Massospora > Massospora cicadina. The sequence continues at coordinate 139,745 of JAKSZP010000073.1, read as the reverse complement.
GTCCATGAATTTTGGATCTAGGAAGCGATGAGAAATGCTGATGGAAATCCTAGAAAACTGGGGAATTCCACTGAGGATCAAGGATGAGAAAACCACACTGCCAGGATCACAGATGATGGTCAACACAGGATTGATAATTAGAGATACCGAAGCTGCTGTATGGGGAGATCAGAAGCCCCTGGAAGAAGTCCAGAGTAAAGCCATGGGTGGCTCCTGGATTAATGCTGGGCATAAGAAATTTGAGTTCTCCTGAAAAGTTTAAGTGAAAAACTGATGAAGCTCAGAAAGAATCATATCGTCACATTTTTTTATCTAATTCTGAAAGCTGAACTGAGAAAATTCCATGATTTTGGGAACATCAATGAGATGGGATTACCATCCATGGTAGCCAAGAGTATCAACCTATTGGTTGATTGAGAGCAACTCGCTGATCTGACAGAAGGACAGCAAGAGGAGGTGCTGAAATTGTTCAAAAAGTATTGGGAAGTATTCACCCAGGATGACCATGATTTGGGATGCGTTAGAGATGTGATCCACAAGGTCAATACCAGGGAAAATTTGCTGATCAGGATGAGACTGATTTAATAGTTGAAGGTGGCTGAAGCGGTAGTGGAAGAAGCAATCAGCAAACTAGTAATGCATGGGCTTCTAGTCCTGTCATCAAATCCCTGAGTGAGTCCAATTCTTATCATGAAGAAAAAAGATGGCTCTAATTGGATGGTAATTGATTACCTGAAGCAGAATAAGATTATGAAGGAGAAATCATATCCCCTACCAAGAATCAACAATGTGCTAGATCAATTAGGATAAGCAAAGTATCTCTCCACAATAATCTGATCTCAGGATATTGGCAAATTGATTAGCCAAGAGAAGACCAAGAAAAATGCGCAATTATTACCATGCAGGGCCTATAACAACTAAAGGATGCCCCAGGGACCATGAAATGCACCTGCAACATTCCAGAGGGCCATGGACGCTATATTGAATTAATTGAAGTTGTCATGCGTCCTGGTGTACTTGGACAAAACAATGTGTTCAGTAGGACGTTTACTGACAATTTTCACCACTTGAAAGAAGTATTCAAGAGACTGTCTACAGCCAATCCAAAGATTAAGCCAATGAATTGTCACTTCTTCAAGAAAGAGTTGGAATATCTGAGATTTGTAATCAACTCAAGTGGATTGCAGATGCAAGCCCAGAATACTGAAGCCACAAAATGGATGGCTGTGCCAAAGAGTGTCTGAGATATCCAAGTGTTCCCTGGAATGTTCAGATACTATAGAAGATTTATTTGGGACTTTGCCAAAATCACTGAATCCTTATTCCATCTGTTGAAGGATCCAAAGAAAGGATTTATATGGAATGAAGAAGTTCAGGAATCCTTTGATGAGTTATGCCAATATCTAATATATTCTCTGATTTTAAAATATCCAAATTTCAATTGAAATATTTTATAAAAACTGATGCTTTGTTAGTGGCAATCAGTGCCATATTAAGCCAAGTAGATGAACTTGGGGATGAACATCAAGTGGCGTATATGAGCCAGCACTATCAGCCGCTTAGAGGAACTACACTGTAACTGAAAGGGAATGCCTTGCAGTCATTTACGCTTGTAAGCAGTTTTGGATGTACATCCACAGAATGTACTTCAATGTGGTGACAGACCACTCCTCATTGTGTTGACACCATATTTTGAGAGAACCAGAAGGACAACTGGCCTGATGGGCACTAAAGCTACAGGCTTAAGATTATGAAATTGTACACTGAGTGGGGGCTTCTCACCAGAATGTAGATGGCTTATTGTGGTTACCAATGGTCCAGATGGTATATCAGCAGGCGGATGAGTTATTCCAGATAATGGTCAATGGAGAAATGGGAATGAGCTCCAAATAATCCAAGATGCTTTTTTAGAAAGCAATGGAAAACACTGAGACCATGGATGGGCAAGTGTTTAAGATAATTAATGGGAAGCGGTTAAAAATTCCCAAAGCCATTGAAAAGAGCAGCAAACATTCAAGCATGTAAGTCCCAGGAATTGTCCCCTGTGTGTGGATTGGGCCCTTTCCCTGTTTCAAGTAAAAAGGTTCCAAAGAGGGTGGCTGTACCCCTCATAACCCAGGGTGACCTCACTCATGTGGTGGATGAGTACTGGGTAACAGCTTTCCCTCTTCAGATTCCTCCCCCGGTGCCCACACTCACCTCAGCCAAAATTGTCCGCTGGATCAGGGAAATCTGCGCTGAGATCACCAAATAGAAGTTGATTGGCCTAAACCTGATTGGAAACAAGCCTGACAATCAGAATCTACATAATCAAAAAGGGATGAACATTGAATTATCAGCCGGAATTGCCAACTGTTTTGATTTGGTCAGCAGTGCAATTGCCAAAATTAGCCCCTTCTTGAAATTGCTGGGGATGATCCCTGATGTGCAGGTAGTAGCATCAGAAACAATCAACGATAGTTTGAAGCTCCCATCCGGTAAATTGGGAGTTGTGGCCAGTGTAACTCTTTTGACCAAATGAATGGCCCAGTGACCGGGCATGGGTGGGTTGGGCATCCTGAACCCGTTTTCAACCAATTGGGACTGCCCCTATGTGGGGTGTCCCTGGGGAATTCCCATTGCTCGTCAGGCCAGATGCCATTTCGCCAACTACCAGAAATGTAGTTGAGCCTCAGTTTGGATGTTTGAGGTCAAACTGACAGCGACTTGGCCTGCTTCCAAATTCTTTGACGTTGGTTCTTATTGAGCTTATCTTCCCCCATCACCAAATAATTCACCAGTTAGGTCGAACTTGAGGGACCTGATCCCTGCTTGTTCCCACATCAATCAACCACTTATTAATCAGTTGCATTGCACTAAGAAAATTGTTGGTCAATTTTCTTCACTTTCCTTTAAAAAAATTTGCCGCTAAAAACTATCAATTTTTAACTTTATTGATATCCTTCTGGCCATATTCCTAATGTCTTTATTCCGGTGGCCTGTCAGTCCCTATACCAGATGGGCTTTACCAATACTGATGGTTACTATGGCCCCCACCATCATCAACTGGATTCAGCGAGCCATATACTTATGGCAATTCAACTCCTTTATTTCAATTATCTTCCATCAATATACTGATATCTTGTGGTCTTACATCCATCATTTTCAAGCAAGGATCTACCCCCTTGTCTCCTCAAGTGTATTGAACCCACCTACTGGTAACATTGTAGAAACTATACCTGTGGTACTATCCCACGCAGCAATACCTCTGGCATACTGGCTTGCTTTTTGGGTGCTTACGCATCCTGACTGGAAGTTCAGTCTAAATTTCTTCTGCCGTTTTCATGACTTATTCAACCAACCATTGTTTCCTGCCACTTTCGCCCTGTTCTTTAAAGTGAGCGTCGCAGTGGTTACCCTTTACCAAATGAATGTGCAATCAGTAGTCTGCTTTTTGTTGTTTGTTTGGTCACTTGTCAATTTTATGAGTAGTATCCACTTTACCTTGGAGAAACTTCTTCAGGCCAGCAGAGCCTCGTGGATTACTACCTCTCCCCCACCTAATATTTAAAAAGAAAGTTCATGTGTTCCTTCCCAAGATATTGTGAATCAGGTTCTTGGCGCCCTCACTGAGGTGCAAATGTATTCTGTGATTGCCCTTAACAATGCCGCTGAATTATCCCATGCTCAACAAGGAGTCACTTTGTTGGACGATGTAAAAGGGGATGCCCATTGGTGGGTATGAGGCCTTCTGCGTTCTTCCTCAAAAGTGGGGGACCTCACTTCACTGATAGCCATTGTATCAGCTGCCTTGAAACCCCCTGTGTCATACTCGGACTGTTTATTCCAATTGCTCTCTACTATGGCCAAAGCCCCTAGCTTAGCTTCTTTGGTCTCTACCCTCCGCAAACAAGCTCCCACACTGGACCTCTCTAATGATATGCTTCAGGCAATCTTTAGATCAGGGTTGGATTCAGTTTCTGCTCATCACGAGGTTTGGTCCACCTCAAAAGGAACGGTGGATCAGATATGTAATGCTGCAACCGCTATTAATGCCACCCTCACCATACTTCCTGCTATCAAGGGGGAAATTTTATGATAGGACTACCTAATGATGACACAGATGCAGTTTTTACCATTGAACCAGTGTTAGTCCTGGACTCAGAGCCCATCAATACTTTTGCGTCAGAGTCAGGGTATCCTGATTCACCTATAAATGAATCAGTAAAAGCCCAGATGGAGGAAGCCAGTTCCCAAGCCCTTGTTCTTCCCAACTTTACTCCAGAAAAGCCCTTAACCTTCCCCCCAATTCCCTGCCATTTCTTCAGTTGCAACAGAAACGCCCAAATCTACCAATAAACAAAACTTCGCTTATTTATTATTACCTATGAGGTTAGTATCATATCTCACCACGTCTCCTTTAGGGCTTTGGTGGATACCAGAGCTGCGGGTAATTTCATGAGCGTTGAGTTAACCCAACAATTGGAACTGGACATGGATGTAGGTCCATCGGTGATTGTGGCTTCTTCAGCCTCCCAGACATTGTATATAGTCCATCGGCCAGTACCTTTTTTGGTACACCAGTTTAGCTTCTGTGATCGTTTTTCTGCTATGCCAAACTTGGTGTTTCCAGTGATCTTGGGGGTTGTATGGTGGCGCTGACAACATGTTAGAATTCACCTGGAGTCAAACATGTTGTCATTTGTTAAAGATCAACTGAAGGGTGAATTTCCCTTAGTTGACACTCTTAAGAAAACTTAAGGTCACAGTTCTATTACTTCCTTCATTTACCCTGCAGGCTTTCCATCCAATTTTCCCGAAGATTTAATGCACTATTGAAGTATCATCGATTCTGAAAAGGCGGATCGTCTGCTTCCTCATACTAAATTTGACTTGGGATTTAGAATGATGGTGCAGTTGGTGAATATCAACTGTCCGTTGTATCCCCACACAGCGGATGAGGAGGTTGCGTTAACACTTGGTTAGATGATATGCTTAAAAGAGGGTTGTTTAAGGAGACATCGCCAGTCACGTCTCCCATCATCTTTGCCAAAAAAGCTGATGGTTCCCTCTGTCCCTGTGTGGATTACAGACATTTAAACAAAGTTACAGTTCATGATCTTTACCCCCTGCCTCTGGAGCAGATGATCATCCAAGCAATCGCCAAATCTCGTGTGTTCTCTAAGCTGGATCTCGTCAATGCCTTCAACCAGATTCAGGTGATGGAAGGGCAAGAATGGCTAACTGCGATTTGAATGAGGCGAGGCATTTTCCAAATCTGTGTAATGCCCTTCAGGCTAAAGAATGCACCCGCTACGTTCCAGCAAATAATTACAGTGTACTGGGTGATCTCCAGTTCACTTGCGCAGTTGCATATATTGATGACATTCTGGTTCATTCCTCAACTCCCAAACAATATGCTATAGACTTGGAAGAAGTTGTGGCTGCTTTGCACAAGGTGGGCTTGTTCATCAAGCCTTCCAAATGTGAGTTCTATAAGAAGTAAATTACCTTTCTCAGGAACCCAGTCCTTAAGGATGGCTATGCAATTCCTCCCAATAAGCTAGATGCTATCTGTGAATGGCCAACTCTGACAACCCAGAAACAATTATGGAGTTTCTTAGGAACCATTATTTTTCTAATTAAATTCTCCCCGGCCCTTTTCCAGTTATCTACTTGCTCCACCCCCTCACAGGCAAGAATGTGCCATTTCGTTGGACACCCAGATGTCAGCAGGCGTTCAAATTGATCAAAGAGGTGTTTCTATCCCTGCCCATCCTGAAACATGCGGATCCTGTCAAGTCATATATCATTGTGTGCGATGCCTCCTCAGTGGCAGTGGGGGAGTTCTGCTCCAAGAGCATGATGGCTTGGAACATCTGGTCACCTGCTTTATTTGAAAATTTAATTCTATGGAGCAATCCTGGGCCATCTATGATAAGGAGTTGGCAGCCATAGCATGGGCATTGAATCATTGAAGATATCTGTTACAGGGTGCTCAGCATGAGTTAACTGTGTACACGTATCACCAAGCTCTCTTGTATTTCCATAAACACCAAAAATTGGTGCATTGGCAAGCTTGTACCTATCAGGACTTGTGCAGTTTCAATTTCAAATACAAATTTGTAAAAGGTGCGCTTAATGTACTTCCAGATCTTCTCAGCTGAAACCTGGCCCACTGTCCCTTGGACCCAGATAAAAAGGACCTCATTACCATGATCCCCACTGCTCAAATTTTGTCAATTGTTCCACCCAATGTCTCTTTATTCACCCTTGCTTCTGATGCCCCACTAGTTGCTCAGGTCTTAGCTACCCAAATGACTTTCCCCGAAGGTGTGGAGTTATTTGAGCAACTGTCCCTCCAAAATTATAAACACTTCGTGTATTCCTTGGTGGAGGGTCTCATTTGTTTTAGATCGCAAATTTTGGGTTCCACCTCTCTTCAGAACTGAGGTATTTTGCGCGCATCACAACCCCCCAACAATCGGCCGTCTGGGCAATAAGAAATGCATTGACTTGATTAAGCGGACCTACAATTGGGTGGGGTTAACTAAGGAAGTTCTGTCCTGGATCGCCAATTGCATTACTTGTGCATGGGCTAAGCCAGATCGTACTGGTAGAAATGTGCTTCTACACCCCTTACAACAGGTGGAGGGTCCATGGACATTGGTGTCTGTGGAGTTTATAGTCAAACTCCCCTGCTCTAACAGGTTTACGGCGGTGATGGTGGTGGTTGATCATTTCACCAAGTTTCCCTTTTTATCCCCTGTTTCCATGATTTCATCAGAGGAAACTACTAGTCTCTTTGCGCCACATGTTTTAATGTTTGGTCTCCTTCAGGAGATCATCAGTGACCATGGTTCTCAGTTCACAGCGCAGTTCTGGAGTGAAGTTTCATCTATTTCAAAAATTATCCCCTGTCACTCCATGGCATAGCACCCCAGTCTGATGGACAAACTGAAAAGAGTTAACCAAGTCCTAGAACAGTACCTGCATTGCTATGCTGCAGCCGCACAGGACACCTGGAATAATGACCAGCCCTCGCTCAATTTGCATACAACAATGGGATTCACGCTTCCACAGGGTTATCTCCTTATGAAGTGACGCTAGGATATGATCCTTCTATTTTGGCCAGACCCTACTTGCGGCCCAAGGTCCAAGCTGCTGCAGATCATGCTGAACATATTAGGTCTACTCAATCCTTAGTGAGGGAGCACCTCACTAAAGCTATCAAAGACTACAAGTGGTTTGCAGATTGTAAGTGACTTCTGGGTCATGACATAATGGTGGGCTCCTATGTGATGCTTGACACGCATCATTTGAGAATGCAGGTACCCTCCCATAAGTTTTCATGTAAACATTCAGGCCCCCATTTGGTGGAGGAAGACTTGGGTAATGGTGCTTTACAGTTTAAACTAACAGCTCATTGGAAACAGCACCATGTCTTCCACATTTCCCAGTTATCACCATTAAAGGGTACTGTCCCCGTGGATCCTGAGCCAATTGTAATAGAAAATGTGGAGAAGATGAAGTGAAAAATATCCTAGCATCCCACAAGTCCTGTCAGTCCATTCAGTATCTCATGGCCTGGAAAGGTTATCTGGCTTATGAGAACAGTTGGTTTAAAGCTCACAATTGCGCTAAATGCATGGAACTGGTCAAGGCGTTTCATGAATCCCACCCCAAAGCTCCCCACCCCCCCAAAAAAGTTGCAACTGTAATGCAATAAAGTTGCCCAAAGCGCACAAAAATGTGGCCCTTGTGCAGTTTCCCAGTGATGGTGCCCTTCCTTTGGAAAAAGGAAAGGGTAATGTAAGTCCTGGGGAATGTCCCCTGTGTGTGAAATGGCACTTTTCCCATTTTCCAAGTAAAAAGGTTCTGAAGAGGGTGGCTGTATCCCTCATTACCAAGGGTGACCTCGCCCACATGGTGGAAGAGCGCTGGGTAACAGCTCTCCCTCTTCAGATTCCTCTCCCAGTGCCCACGCTCACCTTGGCCAAACTTGTATGCTGGATCAGGGAAATCTGTGCCAAGATCACCAAATCAAAGTCAATTGGTTCAAAACTGATTTAAAATAAGCCTGACAATTGAAATCCACATAGTCAAAAAAAGATGAAGATTGAATTATCAGCTGGAATTGATGATGGTTTTGATTTAATCAGTAGTGCAATTGTCAAAATTAACCCTTCTTGAAATCGTCAAAGATGATCCCTGATGTGCAGGTAGTACCATCAGAATCCATCAATGATAGTTCAAAGCTCCCATCTGGCAAATTGGGAGCCGTAGCTGATGCAACTCTTTTGACCAGAAAAATAGCCCAGCGACCGGGTATGGACAGATTGGGCATCCTAAACCCGTTTTCAACCAAATGGGACCGCCCCTATGTGGGGTGGCCCTGGGGGATTCCCATCGCTCATTGGGCTAGATGCCATTGCGCCAACTGCCAGAAACATAATCAAGCCTAAGTTTGGATGTTTGAGGTTGAACTGACAGCAGCTCCGCCTTCCACCAAATTATTCAATGTCATTTCCTATTGAGCCTATCTGAACCTATCCCCTAATAATTCACTAGTTAGGTCAAATTTGAGGGATCTGATCCCTGCTTGTTCTTGCATCAATTGACCACTATTTAATCAGTTGCATCTCACTGAAAAAATTTTTGGACAATTTTCTTCACTTTTTTTAAATAATTTTGCCGCTAGAAGCTATCAATTTTTGACTTTATTGATATCCTTCTGGCCATATTCCCAATGGCTTTACTATGGTGGCCTGTCAGCCCCTATACCAGATGAGCTTTACCAGTGCTGATGGTTACTATGGCCCCCACCATTGTCAACTGAATCCAGCGATCCAGATACTTCTAGCAATTCAACCCCTTTATTTCAATTATCCGCCATCATAATACTGGGATCTTGTGGCCTTACATCCATCATTTCCAAGCAAGGATCCGCCCCAAGTCTCCTCAAGTGTATTGAACCCACCCACCGGTGACCTTGTAGAAACTATATCTATGGTACCATCCCCTGCAGAAAAACCCCAGTGTCTGGGTTTGTCTCCATTTGGTTCGTTTTTGGGTTGCTATTCACAATTACCCTACACCAACAATTTATCATTTCCCAATTAATGGCTACATACAATGTCATACATGCGGCAATGACTATGGTATTCTGGCTTGCTTTTTGGATACTTACGCATCCTTACTGGCAGGACATTCTAAAATTCTTCTGCAGTTTTCATGACAAAGCCGCTCATAAGGTTGCTGGGCATGGAGGCCTGAGAAAAATGACCAACCATATTTGCCAGTAATACTACTGGAAGTCAATCAACCATGATGTTGCTGGCTATTTAGCTTGTTGTGTGGAGTGCCAGCTGCACAAGCCACATAAGAATACAACTGAATACTGAATGGTCCACCCTGGATTTGCATGGCATATGGTGTCCATCAGCGTGATGGGACCGCTGACAATGAGCGCAGGGAAAGTCAAGTACGTAATAGTTGCTATTGACATCTGACAAGATGGGTTGAGACAAAGGCTTTGGTGAAAGTGGACGCTACCAGCACTGCGAAGTTCATCCTGTATCAAGTAGTATACTGACATGGATGCCTTCAGGTCCTGCTTAGCAATAATGGGACAAACTTCATGTCTCATGTGATCCTGCGGTTAAATAAGATAATGGGGATCTGAGGAGTCATGTCAGTACCCTAACAGCTGGAGATGAATGTATTGGTTAAATGGGTGAATAGAACGCTGGCTGTGACGCTGAGGAAGCTAGTCACAGGAAGAACTTCCACGTGGGGATCGTACCTGAGTTTGATAACATTTGCCTACAATATTAGTCATCATACAGCAATAGGAAATATGCCATTTGAATTGCTATATGAGAGAAAGGCCACGTTGCCGCCAATTTTATATTTGGTGGTGAAACCAATTTTGGGGATGAGTGCCAAACAGTACTTGAACCAATTGATGAATATCCTAATTGAGATAAAATTGCAAGCATTTGATACTATATTGAAGAAAAAGATACAAGAAAAATCAATGGACAATAAGAACTGACCAGACTTATCAGAATATTAAATAGGCAAAAGAATTTTCTATTGTGATACGCATGGTTTCAGGAGAAGAAACAAACTGAATGCATTGTGGTCAGGTCCATTTGAGATTAACGCCAAGATGGTGACAGATGCCTATTCCATCAAGAACCTCTTAAATGGAAGAGTAGTAAATCAAGTCCATGCTAAGTATTTGAAGCGATGGATTGATGAAAAAATAACAAAAAAGAGTTCCTGAAGAACCGCTGAACCATTAAGTTGGTTATGTCCTAATGATCAGGTCAAGTTTATAAAAGGACCTCTGAACCAATCTAAATTGTTAAGTATGAAAAAGGACCTATGAACCATAGAAAACTAGTAGGTCTAAGAATACCTAGGATCCAGTTTTGGGGAAAAAATAGAAAAGATAGAACACTGAACTGAGAAAAGGTCAAGCCCATGGAAAAAAGAAGAAAAAAAATTGATAAAGATATAAGAAAAATTATTATAAAACTGCATAGAAAAAACCAATATATTTTTATAATTTTTATTTTTATTGATTATCCTCAATTTGAGGATGATTCCGCCTATGTCGCCTCTTGGGGGAGGGAGGATGGACTGCTGTAGGAATGAATAAACCATTGAAATCTATGTGAGATTGGACGCTAGCAAGGGCTAGACCTACATGAAACCAAGTTTGTTGAGTGGGCATAGATCCCTGCAAGAAAGTGACTAGGGGAAGGGAAATTGAGATGTTAGAAGAAGCCAATCGCAAAACCCCAGAGTGGGGAGGGAAATAACAATACAGAAAGAGGAAGTCGGCAAATAACCCCAAGTAATCCTGATATGGTACTGGATCCAGAAGATTAGTCTTAAGCACTTGCCAATGGGCTCATCAAGAACACAGGACATATGGGCCAGCAGCAAACAAGGGATGCTAGATGGAGATTGCTGAGTCATGACCCCTATTAAAGCCATCAGCGGAAGATATCTGATGGGATGCACTGGAAATGAGATAGTCATGCAAGGAGCAAATAGCATCCTGAAAGTGACGACTATGAGCTTCTCAGAAGCTGAAGCAGAAGGAGCAATGGAACCTAGGAGAGGCTAGAAGCTTTGTTCCAAACTTCAAAGAACTTGTCCAGAAAAGCAAAGATCATAAGCGGTGATATCCTGATCAAGGATGTTCTTAAGATTGAAGGGATTCAGTGCTATGGATAAAGCCTTGGTGACCTGGGCCCTCAATTCTGCATAGGGTATTTTAAAATGAATGATGTTGCCAATGGTGAGTTTGGTGGCCAAGACAGCTGGCTTTTAATACTTTCCAAGTCAGAAGAGGAACTCAGGAAGCAAGTCTGACCCAGCCAGAAATGAATGATCAAGAGCAAAGGGCATTATTCAGGAGCATCCATGATGATGTTCAGCACATCTGCGAAAGGAGTTAAATCCAGGAGAGTTCTGAAATATAACTCTGGAATTGACAAAATATGAAGAATCAGCCGCGAGTCATTTAAAACAATCCCTAGCCTGGTTTTGGAAGGGTTTGTTACCATTTCCGGTAGTTCCATGGAAGGACTGGCCACTGGTGCTAGACTAGGAGTATGAGTCCTGGAAGAACTATAGAAGAGGTTCTGTCATGCATCCTAACTCATCTGCTGGAAGAGCTGAAGATCTTGGTCAGACAAACTGTTGAATAGCTGTTGGTATCATAGCTCAGAATTCAACATATGAGCTAGACAAGAAAGATGAGGTTGGACTTATATGATAATTGACATTATGCACTCTACAATCAATTAAGCTTCAATTTTGAAGATATTAATCTCAAAATTAATGGGATAAGCTCTCCAGAGAAGAATTAAAAAATGTTATGAGCCAAGAGGTTATGAGAAGAAAATAACAAGGGCAAACATAAATAAGCATTCTTAATTGGGCCATGTAACAAACATCAACAGCAAGAGTCTCCTGTCTAGGGCGAGGAGAAAATCAGGAAATCAAGGACGCCGGACCAAGAATCCTTAATATGACAGTGGGTCATATGCCCTGATGAGGGGAAAACCAGATCCCAGGAATAGTATTGTCACAAGTAAATCGATCAACCCAGCATGACAGTAGATCATGGGACCACACTCTAAGTAGGTGATAGCGAGGAGGAATGTCATGAAAATGGCAGAAGAAGTTTAGACCAGCCTGCCAGTCAGGATGTGTAAGCACCCAAAAGCAAGCCAGAATGCCAGAGGCATTGCTGCACAAATGACGTTGTATGGAACTGGGCATTGAGAAACAATAGATCGTTGGTGTAAGACGATAGTAAATAGCATTCTGAGAATGAACCAAAGCAAGGCCACCCCAGACCCTTGGGGTCTTGCTGCATGGGGTGGACCACAGGTATGGTTTTAATTAGGTCACCAGTAGATGGGGTTAATTTGACTGGGGAGACAAGGGGGCGGATCCTTGCTTGAAGGTGGTGGATGTAGGCCACAAGATCCCAGTATATTGTTGGCGAAAGTTCATAATAACAGGGTTAAATTGTCAGAAGTATTTAGCTCACTGAATCCAATTTATGACGGTGGGGGCCATAGTGACTGTAAATTCTCATCATCTAGGCTCAATTCTGCCAAGTAGGTTTGCACAGGGTATTAGCCACTGAGAAATCAAATTGGACGATATGAGGATCGCCAACATCTTTATAAAACTTGATAAACTATGTATAGAGCTATTGCCCCTTATTTCAACCTTTATTTTAATATATATTGCAGACTTATCTACACTCACTTATCACCTGGGAAAGACCTCCTTTTCAATCTTTCATGTGACTCTTTATATCTCAGTCCCCAAGCCAGATGAATCCTTGGATTGGTAATCTTCTATTTTTCTTCCCTTTTTTGAATTACTCTCAATTGTATCGAATCTCAGCACAAATCCTCTCAATTTGCTGAATGGTCATCAGTTTGCTCGATTATAATTCATGTATTCATTTTTTGTAAATCTCAAGACTCGTCTCAATTCCTTTTGATCCGCTGGTATGGGTAGCATATTGTCCAGTCATATCAACTTCCCAACATTACCCCCCCCCTTTGACTGGATGATAGGCTCTTACTGTTTATATGCTCAGAGGAACTTCGCATGGACACAGTTGATAATCTGACCCCCAGCAGGTTCCTTAATAGTGTAACATCCATGCTGGTCTTCTTGATTATCTCGAACAGGCCAGCCCAAATGTTAAAGAGCTTGTTTTTCCACCCAAATCCATGCTGGTCGTGGAATAAAACATGGTCCCTCACAGCAAACAGCAGGAGTCTGCTCTGTCACTTCTGATTGGCTGCCTGATTGTTAATCTTCTTGGCCAAACTGGTGGAGTAGGCTTCCATTTGCAGCTTGATCAATGTATCCATAAGTATCTTCTAATATCGCTGGGGATTCACACCACCAGTGTCCTCTACACACGAATAGAGCAAGGCAGGCAGAGTCAGATGTTGATCATACAGTAGTTGAAACAGGCTCTTACCAGTGGCCAAAATGATAGCTGATATTACACATGAACACAGCAGTAGGTAGAAGGGCACTCCATTTTGAGGGCTGATCCATTAACAATTTGCGGAGTATGTTCACTAGGGTTCCATCAACTCGCTCCACCATCGCATTTGACTCAGATGATAGGGGGTGGTCAAAATCCCGCAAATAGCTATCAACTCGTTCAACTTTGGCAGGATATGCAAAGTGAAGTTGGTTCCATTATCCGTCAGAATGAACTGTGGGTAGCGGTACCGCTGTATAACTCACTCAATAATAAACTTGGCGGTGGTGACAGCGCCAAAGTCACTGATAGCCCTGGCCTCCACCCATTGGATCAAATAATTGATGGCAACAATTATATACTTGGATCAATTGGCGCTAGTCAGCAGAGGTTTCCTACATCAATGGAAACGGTGTGCCATGCAAACCAGGGTTTAACTAGCTGGTATATGGTTTTCTTGCAGAAAGGCTTTTCCACTTGACACTGATGGCAACAGCTAACTGTTTCCAATACGTCGTAATGCATGCTTTCCCAGAAGTATTGGGGTCACAAAAACTCCAGCGTTTTCCACAATCCTCCATGTCCTACAGCCTGATGAGCATCCATAATAAATGAGGGTCTAGACAAAGGTTTAGGAAAATTCAGCATCAAGTCTCCAATCCGCTTATATAGTTCTTCCCCTAATATGAAGGTATCCTCCTTGATTCCATCTAACACCTTGATCACCTGCGACGGCTCATTCTGGTATTTGTTTGCCACCATCTTTTCATACATTGTGTCCGCTAAATTCTCCGTGATGGCGACCATTGACAACTGAGAAAGACATTCCGCTTTTTGATGTTTTGCTTTCAGTCAATGTAAAATCTCAAAATCATATGCTTGAAGCTTCAGCGCCCAACATGTGAGCCATCCTTCCAGTTCATGGAGATTCTGTAGCCAGCGCAAGGAAGCGTGATCTATCACTACTTGGAATCTTACCCCATGCAAATATACCCAAAAATGTTTGTAAGTGTAGATCACCACTAAAACTCCCCGCTCAGTTACAGTAGTTTCATTTGTGACAGTTTAAGCTTTGACTACAGAGTGCGACAGGATGTTCCACGCCATCATCGTCCTTCTGGGATAATACTGCTCCTATAGCAGCAAGGGATGCATCCGTTTGTACTATGAACTGTTTGTTGAAGTTGGGATATTGCAAAATGGGTGCACTTGCTAACGCGGTTCGCAATGCATCAAAAGCATTCTGGCATCATTCCATCTAATTGAAGGAAGCATTTTCTTTAACAACTCGAAAAGCAGGGCCCCAATGCAGCTGAAATTGGGAATAAACCATTGGTAATACCCAACCATCCCCAGAAACACCTGAATGTCCCGCTTATTCCCTGGGCAAGTCATCTTGCCTATCGCTTCCCCTTTATCTGGCTGCAGTTTAAGCCCATTTTAATCCATAGCGGACCCAATGTATACCAATTGTTCTTTAAAGAAATGGCACTTCCAAGGCTTAATTTTGATATTAGTGGTAGTGAGGCGCTGAAACACTTGTTCCAAGTAGGCCAGGTGCTCTGTAAACATCCTTGAGAACACATTGATGTCGTCAAGGTAAACTAGGACGCAGGTCAGCTTTAAATCACCTAAAATTGTATCCATGACATGCTGGAATGTAGACAGGGCGTTACACAACCCTTGCAGCATGTGAGTCAGCTGGAACAATCCTCTCGAGGTGATGATTGCACATTTCTCCAATTTCACTAATGGCAATTCAATCTGCCAGTACCCTGAGATCAGATCCATGGTGGAAAAATAGTTTTCCCCACCCAATTGGTCTAACGCATTATCAATCCATGTAAGAGGGTAGATCTCCTTCTTCATTACATTATTGAGATTACAATAGTCAATAACCACTCAATTTGAGCCATCCTTTTTCTTTACAATGAGCACAGGTGATGCCCACGGATTATTTGACGGCTCTAGCATTCCTTGCATGATAAGTTTATCCACCTCATTGGAGACAACCTCTTCTACCAGCTTTTGATCATCTAATAGGTCACAATCAAATGGGGGGATGATCCTGTATCTATCCAATGTACCCCTTGAGCGCACCCCAAATCATGATCAGCATGTGCAAAGATATTTCAATACTTTTCAAATAGGGCCATAGCCTTATCTTGCTGTTCTGCCAATAATCTCATGAGCGCTTCCCGTAGAACCACAGTCAGTATGCCATATGATGAGCTTGCCAGTAGCCCAAGATCTTTCCATGAGCCAAAATCATGAATACAAATAACTTTCTCTATAGGGACTATGTGTAGGTAAGCCACCACTTGGTGCCACCAGATCGTTATTGCCTTCTTCTTTAAGTTCGCTAGCAGCACTTTCACCTCCCCATCCCCAGGTAGCAGTAACCATGGAGCCACATGTGGTTCAAGCTGCGAGTGCTGGCGAGGCGCCATAATTTCTCCATAAAGCCCCTTAGGGACATCAATTTCAAGCCCAGTTCCTACTATGCTCTGGTGTCCAGATGGTAGGCTCAAAGCGCGTTGCCTGAAGTGGGATCCCTTTGTACTTGTATATCTGGACGGGGAGAATCCTGGTCCACTGACTCAGTCACCAATAATAAACAGGAATTACTCCACCGCTGTATGCTAGATTGATCTGACTGGAGTGGACTGGCTCCATTGGAATTCCACAAGAGGAAAAATATACGGTAATCTGTTGGCCTAACATAGTAAGAGTTTCCTCCACCATATTTATCACAACGCCAAATTTCCTCATAAAAGCCGCGCAATAAACATATTGTAGTTGATATTTGGCAAAACCACCACCAGAGCGAACACCTGGACTGACCCAATCGTAAGGCAACGCGCTATATGCTCCTTCAGACACAGAGCTGTGCATTCCTGCAGTCACATATACTACTCGATGGTCCACCTCTGGTTTCAACATAAGTTTAGTTACCAGCCGGGTGGAGACTATGTTCACAGGTGCTCCCATGTCTATGATAGCGCGGATTTTTGTGTTTTGAATGAAAATGTCGCAGTAAGTACATTCCAAGTAAGAAGAACCATCAGTGTTTATTACTTGTACATTTAAGGGCCTTGTGTTACTCAAAAGGAGGAAGTGCCCTTTCAGACCTGAGGATACTCACTAGTGATTTTCTCCACTGGAATGGCTATGTTAACCCCTACTAAAGAGGTGACGTTTGTCGAGAGATCCACGCTGCTGGTGCCAGTCTGCTCCAGGATCTACCACGCATAGGGCTTCTGCATGTCTTGGCGGAACTCGGGGATATAGGGTGAAGTTTTACTCTTGGAAGCGGAATCATGGGTACCTGACTAAGCTGCTGGTATAATAAATCATCCAAATGAGGTTCGAATTCTACCTGAAAAGTCATTTGGAATTGTTAGGGACAAGTGAATTGGACTCAGCGGAGGTAGAGCATCCCATCTCCACTCCACTCGAGCTTTTCCCTGCTTGACTATCTCAGTTGGCATTGCATACACTTGTGGTTTGCTAGGGCAATTGCCCGCATAATGCCCTCTTTGTCCACACTGGAAGCAAGTGTTCATAAAAGGTTCACATATATAGTTTGGAGCGGAAGGACCAGGTAAGAAGTTGACAGTATGGTTCCAAGGTCGTGGACAATCTGGTTAAGCGTACATGGGCCAAAAAGGGTCCACTGACTCATATGAGGGACAAATACATTTCAGCAGATGATAACCCAGTCGCTGCAGCCTATATTCTGAAGGGTTTGGAGCGGGGCAGCAGAGATTTTGGGCTATGTTGGGGGCGCTGATAATGGTGGAGAGTTGACGTAAGGTGTTCATGATTCAAATAAGTCCAGTATCTCCGTCCAACACGTGAGACATAGCATTAAATAGTTCCCAATGTGGTTTGACAGCCGCCGTCATCACTATACCAACATCTCCAGTGGATATAATGTTAGCTCCAAGTAGGACGTGTGCTTCCTCTGAAAACTGCTCAGCAAATTCTAACAGGGTCTAGTTTCTGTAAAACTGTATAGTCACAAAATCAGCTTTCCATTGGGCCATCTTGGTAGCGCCCCTAAACAGCCAGATAACAATCGCTTTAACTTGTTTGTAGGATACTGAGCTATTTGGAAGATAGCAGGTAATTTGATCAGCACTTTCCACATCTAAAGCAGACAGCAACAATTTCGCTTTTTGTCAATCAGTAGCCCCTTATACAGAAAATAAAACGCTTAAAGTAACCATGTAGATTCCTGTCATGACTGAAAGGAGGTAATTTTTTAATATGAATGGACTCGCTTTGCTCTAGCCTGCTGCAAGGAGAAGGCAAATTGGTTTCTGAGCAACTATGGGAACCATCTCTTTGTGCGTTATCATACAGCTATCTGGATGGACTCAAATTCTTTGAAAAGGACTTGGAAGAAGTGGTGTTGCACAGGGGGTCCATTGTACCGCCTGAGGGATATTAATTTGCTGATCCATAGCATTATTCCCTTGAATCACCACTAACTGCCCCATTACCCCTGGCTCCAGCATGCCCCACGAACCGTTCATTGATCAACTGCTCCGCTTTCACTAAATAGCATTTACACCATCCATCCTGAAATTCCTGTTGCAGCATTTCATACTGATGTTGCAACTCCTGGTGAATTTCCCTCTCACCATTCAGTTTTTGTTCCACAGCTTGTAATCGTGAAAGAACTTCTTTGATTATATTATGCAAGCGGGTTTGCTGCTGTCTAACATTATTTGCTTGTTGATTGGCATCAATAATTTGGTTAATGAGGGAGGCTTGTTCCTGTACAAATTCCTTGTTGGCCCGTTGAAGGGTATCAAGGCGCCCTTGCATGGCCGCATACTCTCTTGTCTCACCAATTGGAAGAGGGAAGGCTTGTAGGCGCTCAGCCTGACTAACAACTTCCAGTTGTGTAATATGATGAAAAAGCTGGAGATATTCAGGAGATGTTGACCAAAGGACAAGCGCGTTATCTGTCATTCACTGGGTACTCCATTTGATGCAAAGTTGGGTTAATTTAGCTGATAAAGAGCTGACTTGGTCCGCCACTTGCCATTCCATCAGGGTCATTTTTCCTTGAGCTGGGCAATCACAGCTTTGAGAGCTTCCGCCCGTTCAGTTAGCTCCATCATAAAGCGCTCAGTATTATTCCCCAATGTTATTACCTCCTGAATTCACTCCGCCAATAGGCCATGCTGCTCCAGCAGTTATCTTATTACTTGAGGTAAATCTAAATTTAACTGTGGTACCAGAATGTCCAATTGACGGCGGACGTCCCCAACAAGATGATCCATCTGTGCAATACTCCTTGTACTTCAAAAACAAATGCTTGAGGCGGTCAAGCAGGAGGAGAGTATCATGATGCTGTTCTTGCATGAACCATAAAACATCTTCAATTTCAATATTATGGCAAGCCAGCACGTGTAGTAGCTGGCGAATCAAAGGTTGCATGTAAGCAACTATATATTCCTTGATTCTGTGGGTACTGAGGCGGTAAGCCAACCCTGAGGTAGTCACATCTAAATAAGACATGTATAGAGCATAGAAATTTTTTGGTTGCATTGATTATAAAATAAACTCAGGGCGTTTTCCCCAGTCTCATCTTCGTATAGGTGATATTTGTGCAACAGCCACTCCATAATATTCCTCAGTTGTTGGGGGGTCACATTTGTGGAGCATCCTTGTTGATTGGTCATCAGCTCGGGGCAATTTTACAATTACAGATCGATCATAGCTTCATCATCCCCTGGTTTGGTCACAGTAAATAATGTTGATTCGTGGTTAGGTGCTTCTTGGGTTTCTTCAGCATACTGTGCCTGAAATCTGATTAAATTAAGTTGGAAAAAAATGATGACTCATCATTGTTTTTAATTGCTGAAAAGCTACAGTCACCTAGTGGCCCCCTGTAGTGAGCACCACTGTTAATTCTTGGCGTCTAGGCTTGATTCCGCCAAGTCAGTTTGCACAGGTATTAGCCACTGAGAAATCAAATTGGACGATATGAGGATCGCCAACAACTTTATAAAACTCGATAAACTATGTATGGAGCTATCACCCCTTATTTTGACCTTTATTTTAATATATATTGCAGACTTCTTTGCGCTCAATTATCACCTGGGAAAGACCTCCTTTTCAATCTTCCGTGTGACGCTTTATAGGTTGGCTCCTCAAGCCAAGCATTCTTGGTTTGGTAATCTTCTATTCTTCTTCCCTTTTCAGATTACTCTTGTTTGCATCAAATCTCAGAATACATCCTCTCAATTTGCCAAATGGTCATCATTTTGCTCAATTGTAATTTGTGTATCCCTTTTTCATAAATCTCAAGACTCATCTCAATCCCCCTCTGATCTGCCGGTATGGGTAGCATATCATCCAATCTCATCAACTTCCAGACAGTGACCATGAGTACTGGTAGAGCCCATCCAGTATACAGGCTGATGAGCCACCAGAGAAAAGCCATCGGGAATGCAGCAAGAAGGGAATCCTTAAATCAAAATTGATGGTTTTTTGAGGCAAAATTTATTGCAAATAAAAGTGAAGAAAATTGACCAACAATTTTCTCAGTGCAATGCAACTGATTAAATAGTGGTCAATTGATACAGGGACAAGCCGGGATTGAGACCCTCAATTTTGAACTAACCAGCGAATTATTTGGAAATGGGTACTTAAGTTCACTGGGAACTGACATTAAAGGATTTGGTGACAGATTGAGTCACTGTCAGTTTGACCTCAAATTTCTGAACCAAGGCTCATCTACATTTCCAACAGTTGGTATATGGTGTTTGGCCCAATTAGTGACAGGAATCCCATAAGGCCACCCCACATAGGGGCAGTCCCAATTGGTTGGAAATGGTTTCAGGATGCCCAACCCGCCCATGCCCAGTTGCTGGGCTGTTATTCAGTCAAAAGTGTTGCATTGGCCGCAACACCTGATTTGCCAGCAGGGAGCTTCAAACCCTCATTGATGGTGTCCAATGCTACTACCTGCACATCGGGGATCATCCCTGATGATTTTGGGAGGGGGTTAATTTTTGCAATAATGGTGTTAGCTGAATCAAAACCTTTGGCGATTCCAGCTGATAAATCAGTCTTCGTCCCTTTTTGACTATATGAGATTCAATCATTGGGCTTGTTCCCACTTGATTTTGGACTGAATGACTTCATTTTGTCAATCTCAGCGCAAATTTCCCCAATCAAATGTACTAGTTCTGCTGAGGTAAAGGTGGGCACCGGGGGAGGAATACAAAGAGAAAGGGCTGTTACCCAACACTTGTCTACCACATGGGTGAGGTTGCCCTTGGTGACGAGGGGTACTGTCACCCTCTTTGGTACCTTCTTAAACAGAAACGGGAAAAGGGCCCAATCTACACACAGGGGACGTTCCATGGGACTTACAAGGAAGAGGAAGAGAGCCACATGCTGAAGGAAATCCCAAGCAATGGTGAGTATTGGCGATCATACCCCACTTGAGCAAATGAAGTATTTGACCAAGTGTACAAAGTGGTGTTCTACTACTTCAGTCCTTTTTCACTAGAAATTTAGGCAAGAGGGGGATGTGTTGGGATTTTTGCCCATATTCCTAGCCTGCTAGATTACCAGGAATCGCTAGGGGATCATTCCCTAATGCGAGGTGAATTGGAAATCAGTTGACCCTGATTTCAAGGTAACTATGTTCAGGGGATTTTAGGATATTCGCTTGGTCAGATCCATTGAAGATCAATCTGGACAAATGCTTAAGATCTCATCGGGCAGAGTTACCAACGAAATAGGGCCATCTGATAGTGATTAACTATCAGGTGTACCAATCAGGATTGGTCGGGTTTCATCACTGACTGAGTAAGAATGTAAGTAGTGAGTTGTGAGGTGAGTGATGCAGCCTGAAACTAGCAAATTGATCAGTTGGTTTGTGACCTGCCTTAATGGGTAACAATTCCCATTAACTAAGCAGGTCACTTGCCAAATATGGTTGGTTTGCTCAGATTGAGAGAAAATGTTAGGGACACATTT
Organism: Massospora cicadina; assembly: GCA_022478985.1. Lineage (NCBI taxonomy): Eukaryota > Fungi > Entomophthoromycota > Entomophthoromycetes > Entomophthorales > Entomophthoraceae > Massospora > Massospora cicadina. The sequence continues at coordinate 118,210 of JAKSZP010000073.1, read as the reverse complement.
TCTGAATCTTTTTCATTTTAGGTCTCAAGGATGTCCAATGACAGAATCCTAGCCAGGATGGGGAAGACCATCGCTGCTAAGACAAGGATGGGTGATTTAATGGCAACGGCTGCCGTTTCATTGAAGAAGTTTCAACTGAGGGTTGGACGACCAAATCCCCCACTATAAATTCCCTAGAATTCACTTATAATAAAAAACAGTTTATACATTATACTTAGATATACCAGCGTATTAAACTCTACCAGCTTTTATTTGTCCTATTCTTTCTCAGGGATATTAATACTGTGTGCAATAATTGGGAGACTCTTTTAAGGAAAAGAGTAATGATCTGAGTGGGGATCCAGAGAAAGAAGCGTGATCAAATTGGGGATTGCTTCTGACCATGTATCGAACTGGAGAAACCATCAGTAATCTAAGAGAAGATCAGGTTAGATGGTACAAGGGAACAAATCCTTATTTTAAGACATCACAAGTATTTTAAGTGGAAATACTGTCCAAGCATTGGGCAGAGATCTAGGACTTCCATTTAACTACAGATAATAGTCATCATACTATTATCAACTGATTATATCTTAGCATTGAGGTGGGTCGACCTTAGAACAAATATACCACACCAAGAATTTTTCTAGCCAGCACAGGTTTCAATCTTGTATTAAACAAAACCTGAACTGGGGTGGAAGCAGTTTTACCTGCCAGGCTAACCACCTTATCAACTGATTATATTAACAACTATACAATGTGGATGAATTGCATAAAAATTTGAACCTGTGCAAGCTATAAGTTTATTGGGGTTATTGGCCAATAATAACAATAATCAAGACCTATAAAGTTTTACAGGAGTCCTAAGGTGGTGTTTGCCGATGTGTCAAGGAAAGCCCTTATGGCATTTAAAACCTTTGTTAGTTGTTTGGCAGAACCTGTTCTGGTTAAATGAGGGTTTCTGTGCGATCAGAAATCTGGCCCATCCTGTGGTATTGGGGATGTGATGGTAGCATCACTTCCAGCCCCAGGTTGATTTTCCACAGAAGATGATTACCTTGACTCCACAGATGGGGCCTCAGATGAAGTGAAAGATAGAAGTTGGGAGCGATGTTCTGGGTAGATGCAGGAACCTGAGTGTAATGCAGGAGGTAGAATTACTAGTTAAATATAGCGATTTTGTTGGTGTATTTGGTTCTATTGGGAACTTGCCTTTTCCCCTATGGGTTATTTTGAATTTTCATTCCAGTTCAAGAAGAGGTCGGAGCTTCCCAGAGGAAGGCTGGTGTACCCTCTTAACAAACGAGCTAAAGAAGCATTGGAGGGCCATGTGAAATCTATGTTGGACATAGGTTTAATTGAGCCCTCTATGTCACCAGTTGTGTCACCTGTATTACTGGTGCCAAAAGCAAGTGGGGAATTACGCCCATGGCTGGATTTCTGATTTATGAACACGGTCACTGAGCCTGATCCATATCTAATGCCTTTGTTGGAGGAGATTCTTCCAAAGGTTACTGGATGCACCATTTCTACAAAGCTTGACCTTGTGGACACTAAAATCAGGTACCAGTGAGACCAGAACATCAGCAATACATGGCGTTTAAGTGTCACCTGGGGTGTTTTAGTATCATGCGATGCCGTTTAGTCTTAAGAATGCTCTGGCGGTATACCAGCAGATAATTGACCATGTCCTTGGAGGGATGATCGGTCAATGCTGTGCTGTCTATATGGATGATATCTTAGTATTTTTGCAGTCCTGAGAGGATCATGTCCAAGATGTCTGGGAAGTTATGGGGGCAATTGGCCATATGGGTTTGAAATTGAAACCTTTCAAGTGTAAATTCAATAGAAGCTCAGTGACGTTTATAGGCAACATAGTTTTCCAGAACAGGTTGGGGTATGTCCAGATAAACTGCGCGCAGTGCGAGCATAGAAGGCCCCTACTGTTAAAACAGGAGTGCAGAGTTTTTGGGAACGTTAGACTTTCTTTGTCACTTTGTGAAGAATCTATCCCAAATGGCCTTATCTCTCACGCGTCTAACACAGGATGTCCCATTCATATGGGAAGGCGAGAGGAGCAGGCATTCACATTACTGAAGAATAAGTTACTTACCGCGCCTGTATTGGCCCATCCAGACCATGGGAGACCATTTGTGGTGGAAACCAATGCCTAAAATTATGCCGTAAGTGCGGCGCTGATTTAGGAAGGGGAAGACGGGCTGGAACACCCATGTGTTACTTTAGCCACAAAACGCTCCTTGCTGAAATGAATTACCCAATATACAATAAGGAGCTGCTGGCAGTGATGGCAGCCGTGTGGGAATGTCAGCACCACCTGCTCTATGCCCAACACCCTTTTGTCATTTAAATGGACCATAAAGCGTTAGAATACTATTGTGAACCCAGAAAGATGAACCAGCGGCAGGCCAGATGGCATGTTTTGCTAGTACATTATGACTTCCAGGTAGAGTACAGGCCAGGATCATTGAATTTCCTAGTGGACTGGATGAGTTGAGATGGGGGCTTTGCATATCAGAAGGAAGAATTGGAGGAGTTTAATATGGCCACAATGTTTTGACTGGACCAATTTGCAATGATTGAGGATGGGGAAAGTGAGTTAGGGAAGGAAGTCCGCCAGAAGCAAGTGAGGTCAGAATTCAGCTGACAACTGAAGGATGAGATGACGGAGGGGCGTTGGCACAAGCGCCATGGGGCCTTGATGAAGAGGGGTGGGGTGTTGTACCACAACTCTCGTGTATAGGTGCCCAACCCATCGTTACAATGGGAGGTGATACAAGTTTCTCATGATCACCCGTTGGCGTCATTTGGGAGTGGAGAAGATGGTTGAGTTGGTTCAACTGGACTATTCAAGACCAGGACTGCATAGAGATGTCAAGAAGTACATGGGGAGGTGTCTGATATATGTGAAAGCATAGCCCTCAAGGAAACTTCCATCAGGTAAGTTAAACCCACTGCTAATACCATGTAGCCCATAGAGCTCAATTAGCGTCAATTTCATAATGGGTCTCCCAAAGGTTCAGAGGAAGGATGCGGTTATGGTAATCATGGATAGACTAACCAGATACGCTGAGTTCTTCCCATACACTGGGAGATTTTTTGGCAAAGGACGCAGTGAGAATTTCATTGATGAGGTGTTCTCCTGGCATGGCTTACCTAATGAAATCACTTTGGACCGTGGTCCACAATTTGTCTCGAAATTTTGGTTGAGTTTTCTGGGGGATTTGGAGATCAGGCTGGGTCAGTCCTCAGCATACCATCCTTAATACATTGGACAAACAGAAAGGGTGAATCAAATTCTTGAGCAGTATCTTCAGTGTTACATTTCCTGATTGGCAGGATTACTGAATTTTGTGGGTTCAGATGGCCCAGTTTGCTTACATCAATGACTTTCAATCTTTAACAGGAATTCGCCATTTTTTTGCAAATTATGGTTTCAATCCCAGATCGAATGGGGGATCTGTGGGTGGAGTGTGTCAGGGGGCGGATGAAATGGTATGTACCATGGCAGATATTAGGAAGAAGTTATGGAAGAATCTGGAGCAGGTGGTGGCTCAGCAGAAGTGATAGGCAGATTGACAAAGAGTGTTGGATCCAACGTTTGAGCCTGGGGACTGGGTATTGGTAGCGGCTAGAAACTATGCTGTCCTGGGTAAGAGTTTTAAGCTGGGAATGAAGTTTTTGGGCCCATACTGGATAATCCGAGCCATTAATTGGGTTGCCTTTGAATTAAGTTTTACAATAGGTTCCAAGGTCCATCCGGTGATTCACACTTCCCAGTTATGAGCGTTCAAGGGAATAGGTCTGGATTGACTGGGACTGCTAAACCCTAGGCAAGGGGATGTGCCAGAATATGAGGTGGAACGAATATTGGATGTGAGATGGGTGAGGGGCTGGAACTAACTGCTGGTGAGGTGGAAAGGCTATCCAGTGGAGGAGGTGACACGGCAGATGATGGAAGTCTGTGCACGGTGCCCAGAGAAGGTCCAGGAGCTTTAGTCTTTACAGGGGGTGATTTAACGGATCAGGAGGCACCTAATCTGTACATTGCTTTGGATTGGGTGGTGTTCAATCCAAACGTTGCTCCAATCCAAAGAGACTCAAACTCAGAAAAGTTGGAGCTGAGACAATTTGACATCCCAAACCTGAAATGCATCTGTGCAATGACGTTAGGCTTATGCACAGCATAGATAATGATCCATTGGAATGCAGAATCTTTGCAAGCAATGTGCTGGACAGTGCTTGAGAGAGCTTAGCATAGGAGGAGCTTATTTAATACTTGGGAAGTGCTATTTAGGGGAGGATGTCATGGCCCTGAAGGGCAGTTGCTTCTTCTACAAAATAACAGAAATTAAATAAAAAATGATTTCTTGCTTATAAAAAGATAATTTTCTATTGATAATATTATAAAATATTGGATTGGAATTATGAGCTCAACTTGTGAGCTTTGCGTGGCATTGGCATTGTTCTCAGCTCTTTCATGGTCCCAGACCCTGCTGTTGATGTGCAGCGTCATGGTAACAGTGGTGCGAGAATATGTGGTAAAGACGAGGCATGGTGGTCAGGTTTAGGGATGGCTTCAGCAGGCCTGTCCCTAGTATGGTTAGTAACATGGCTCTTACTTCCCAATTCATTTGTAGCATATTGGCGCAAACCCGCCCGTTACACCTGTAGTGAGCACTACTCTGAAAGTTTTCAATTACACTTCAAAATATGGCAGGTATTCTCTCAAAGCTACTTAGATGGATTCTCCAAAAAGATACAAATAATAGTAAAAAGCAGGTTATAAAATAACCTATTTTTTATTATCAAAAGGAATGAATATCTAAAGGTTTCATAGTAGTTTAAGATCTATCCAATATAATTAATTGCTGAGCAATTGAATCTTCTACCCCCTGACTGGGATGAGCCTGATCATTCTTATTAACATCGATATGATTAGATATATTAAGTTCCCCTTCTGATATTACCAGGGGAATCTTTGGGGGAAAATCTTCAGAAATGAGAGAATTCATCAAAATCCTGGAATTGAGTAAATGGAACCCTAGTTGACACATTGCGCAAAAATGTAGCCACAGAACCTTTATAATGGGCTATCTTTATTGTGCTATGGTGTTTTCATACAGCATCAGACATCACAGCAGCATGGGACACTCTTCATTTTGACTTCTATATGGTAGAAAGCCAGCTCTACCTCCTTTATAATATTCTGCACTCAATCTGACTGAAGCAATTGACCCTACAAGCTATGTTGATCAACTGGCAAAGACCTTAATCAAGTTACAATCCAAGGCTTTTCAGAACATGATTAGCTGAAAACAAGCTATTAGAGCCATGATAACTTTAAACAAGCTACTGTGTTTAAGTTTCAGGAATAAGACTTAGTAGAATATATATGATACTCATAATAAAGGCTGCGTGCACAAGTTGGCCTCACTTTGGAAAAGTCCATTTATTATATTGGAGAAATTGGCAAAGACATATATACCATCAAGGCAGCTGGGTTGTGAATCAAGTCTATGCTAAATTCCTTTGTCTGTAACATATAGAATAAGATAAAATATTAATATTTTAAAAAACATAATGATAAAATAATAGAATAAAAAATATGAGAAAGAAGTAAAAAAATAGGTAATGGTAGATAATAAAAATGATAAGAATTGTATACACAGGAAAAAACTTTACAATTATGAAGATATAAATTTAAGACAAATTCAGAAGCCTCATTGCAACTGGCGTTAATGACCCTTCTTTGAGAGGGGAAAGAGATTGAGATCAAATAAGTGTATCTTGAAGAATATTGACTGAGGGAAAATGTGAACCTCATATAAGTCTCAACTGTCTAGGCCCTGGAAGAGATGAGCCAAACTTAAAAAGGCTCAGCACCAGGCGCTCTGGTATTGTTTTTTAAGGAAAGGACATTGAATCAAAGGAAGCAACCAATAGAAGGGACTATGGAACAGGCGAGAGAGGTTAAACTCTGGGAAGAAATCTTCAGAAAGAAAGATGCATTTGGCAAGAAGGCTTTTGAGACAAGGGTACACTGGGGGAAGGAACAATTTCATGAAGACATTTGTGAATGTGCCTCGTATAAGACTCTGTGCATGTATGGCATGGTCTTAGTGGAAAGAGTTGATGGCAGAAATTGAATGAATGCACCCAGTAAAGCCATCTGAGGAATATATCTTTCAGGAAGCTCTTTTACTTGATTTCACAAAGAGCACAGTAGATTAGATGGATGTGAAATCTTTTAAAACATGCCTCTAAGGCCCAACGGGATGTACATATTGGTGTGAACTGTTGTGGGAGCACACCAGAGTCTAGCTACAGAGTTAGAAAAGAGATGAGCTTTTATTTAAGTGAGTTAAGCTGACCAGAAGACGGACATTAATGGACTAAGAACTAAAACTAATGTAACTAATTGATTCAAACAAAACGCCCAAAATGGACGGATTGAGTGAACACACCTAACAAAACAACCAGCCAGGTGGGCAGCGGAGACCGCTTATCCCTCCATGGCAGAAGGGGAGGGGGATTGGGGGGCTCATTTTCGGCAGCAGCTATCTTACCCCAGAGTAGGGTGCATGTCAAGGCAGATAGCAAGGGCGTTGGGGCATTGGCAGTATGTGGTTCAATATCTTTGATGATTGGTACTTCTGAGTAATTACCAACCATAAAATGGCAGTAATATATTTGGCTAAAGCTTTTTCAGCTTTAATGCGGGCGTCTGGTAGCCTAATGAATGTAGAAATATTGGTTTGAGTAATCTTACCTTTCAGATTCTATGCTACAGTTACCACGTTCTGGATAGCATTGGTGACATTTATGTGCAGTTGTTCTACATTAATCTTACTTTTTGGAGTAAGATTTTTGGGGATAACAGGAGGTGGAATTCCTCCTGCAAGCACCGCCACTGATTTGGCAGTGACTTAGCAGTGGGGAAGGCAATCTGGTGTGGCGGCTGCTTCTACTGCAAGATGGTGGTTGCTTTAGAATGGTTTGGTATTTGGCTGTGGGGCATATAAATGAGGGGGAATTTTGCATCCCATTTTTCATTACAGAAATGGTCGACTTGAAGCAATGGTTCTTCAATGATATTACCTGATTCGTCAATTACATCCAAAATCTCCCATGAGTTCTGGTTAAGAATTAAATTGGGGAATCAGTGTATGGTTGAGGATTGGATGATTCATTGGAGGTTGCATGGGATCAAACTGGGGTCCAATCCTGCGCTTGATTGGAAGAATTATGTGTGGCACTGGGGAAAGGTGAAGGCTGATTGGTGGCTGCAGGTGCAGCTGCAGCAACAGGCTTTGGGGAGGGGGAGGTAGGATTGTACCTCATTCCAGAAATGGCATGGGGTGGGCGGTGGATTGGCGGCTGTCAGATGAAGTATCAGCGCCTTCAGAAGCATCTAGATATGGGCATTTGCATTTTGAGTGGTCTAACTCAAAACAGGATGGACAAATTGTTCATTCGCCCTTGACGCAGGCCCAGAATGGATGGTCAGGGCAGAGGGGATAGCGGTGCAAGGGGGAATCAATGGGGCAATTTTGTTTGTTTCAGGGCTGATCATGGAATATGCCTGAGGCCCAGCGAGGCGTGTGGCTCCATTTGGGACCACAAATTGTAAGATAGGGTTGGAGCCATAGGCTGCCAAACATTCCATTAGCTCCTGGTGGAGCACCTCAGGGGAAGGTGGATAGGCAAACCAGCGAACTGAACCACTAAGGTGGTGTCTGCTAGGATCCAGGTCTGAGTTGTTGGGAGAGGTGTATCCTGAAAGATCAGGTAAACTGTTGCCGCAGTGGTGGCATCAGCTTCACAGGTGAAGCTGAGGTCAAAATACTCCTTATAGGGGTGGAAGTTAATAAAGCAGGTGGGATGCATCACCGCCTGAGCTTTTTAATAATGGCTTGGTCATTGTAGGGAAAAAGTTTCCCATATTCAACCCTAAGGCCAAAATGCATGTTGCTCCGGGGGGCACCAGGGGTAGTGGGGTACCGCTTGGGTTTGAGCAAGGTGGGCGTTGAGGTCCTTGGAAGGAACAAATTGTCTCAGGGGTTTGGTATGGCTGGGTGAGCCAGTCTGAGTGCGTTTTCTTGTTGAACAGAAAACGGCGGGGGGAGTTTTACCACTGCCCCACACTGGGGCAGCCATTGGGGGAATCTGATGACATAAGAGCAAAACTATGGCAAGTGATCAAGGATTTACTTTTATTGACCATATAAATTGCTTGGAAAGTTATTCCAAACGGAAAGAGAGCAAAGATATGAGCTTAATTTAGCTTTAAAAATTGAATGGGGAGATTCCAGGCTCAAAGGCAAGTGTGGAGGACAAGTAGGTTTCCACAGTTCATTCATCAAATTGAGTCTAAGATCTTATAAAGCTACAGTGAAGATTGTGGTTGAGCAGGCTATATTTAGTATTAATGAATCTAGGTTCTCACTTTTGGAGATGTGAGCAGCATATAGACCATGTCAGGTTTGATCATTCTATTAGTTTCTTTGTATTAATTGAGGTAGCCAAGTGCCTATTGAACTCCTAGTCAATCTTCTTCAAACTAAAAACCAAAACAAAACTCAATAATAAAATTTGGACCAAACTAAATAATAACTTTATTAGGTTTCATAATTTGCTTATATATGTGATTTGACAAACTTTTTCCAGGTTTGTCTCATTCTTTAAATTTATACTGTGACAAACTTTTTTCATGTTTGTCTCACTCCTTAGAATTCAGACCTGTCAACACTTAATTTTAGTTAGCTCTTTACAGATCCAAATTTACTAGTCTCAAATCTGAGCTGAACTTTAAGCTTATGTTTATTCTATTTTGAGTTGGGGATGGTCTAGGTTGATAAAATAGAGTTTAGGATAATCCAAGTAATTTAACAATAAGATTCATCACAGGTTTGGCCTGGGCAGCAATAGCCTTAATTAAAGGCAAATATTAAGTGCTTTGATATATTTAGTTCATGAGAGGGTCAGATCAGTAGATTTAAGCGTTTTGAAGCTTTTACTGAGATTTATATATAGATGATACAAGTTGTGAGTTTAGAGTTAAATATTTTCTGTTTCACCTTGGTCAGTTGCAATTTTGAATTAAAACATTGTGGCAAGCTTTTTTTGGCTTTTAAGAATGCTGAATCATTAAAAATTGGATGTTTCTCTTCTGATCAAATATAATAATTCATTATAGCTGATTACACTAGAAAGTGTAAAATACAAACCCAAATCTAGTCAACAAATCAACAGCGCTGAATAGTTATAAATTGGCTGTTTCTCCTCTTATAAAATATAATATATGTTAGCTGATTAAACTAAAAGTATTTGGGATACAAACTTAAATCCAGTCAACATTTCCAATGATTCCACCTCATTGACTAGATTTGGGAGAATCATTAGGTAGTTGTTTTAAAGTTCCCTTGTTGTGCTAGTAATCTTTGTCCATTGTCCAGTTGCAATCCATAGGGTGGGTTGATATCTCAGTTCCAGCAGGTTTGTAGAAATTAGCATGGACCCTATTGATCATCACCCTCCGCAAGTTTCTATAACTGTATAAACATCTGGTACAGGTCTAGTGATTATCATAAATGACCCTTTCCAAAAGAAAGATAGTTTGTTTGCTCTTCCAGCATTATAGGTATCACAATAAGCTAATGTATCACCTACTTGGAAAATGAGTAATTTTGACTTTTTTATAACATCAGCTGACTTATGTTATATTTTTCAAGACACAGTGGAGCCGTGGGCCTGGGATTCTAGTTTAATCAATAATTGGGCTAATCTTTCAGTATATTCAGATGGTTTAACGCTGGGTGAAATGGGTAAGACTGAAGATAGTGATGGGACAATTCTGGCTTATGGCCATATAGTAATTTAAATGGGTATTTCCTGTTGTGCTGTTATAGATAATATTGTATGCAAATACAGCGGATCCAACATGCAATGCCACTGGGATGGTGAGTTCATGAGTATTTTCCCAAGTATTTACATTAAAGCCCCAATCACTTGCTCCACTACTCCATCGGTTTTGGTGTGATATGGGGCTGATAAAACACCTCTAATAGCCATAAGCTCATTAAGCCTAGGAGCCACAATGGAAGTAAAACTGGTCTATTGTCAGTGAGTATCATCTGAAGGCATCCATGTCAATGAATAATATTTTTTAATATAAGTTTGGTTGTAATCAATGCTCTCACATCTTGAATTTCCTTGGCCTCAACCCATTTAATAAGATGGTCAATTGGCACAATGATATTAAGGATTTAAGCTTCTGGTAAGGAGGGGCATATTCACATCTAATGAAATGGTGTGCCACGCCCAGCCTGGCTTCAGTAGCTGGTATGTTGTTTATTTATTTGATGCCTTATTTAGTTGAGATTCATGGCAATGTGAAATAGCATCTTATACGTCAAACTATTGTGACTCCCAATATTAATTGGATCTGACCTATTTAAGCGTTTTGATATATCATCCTTGGCCCACAGCTCTATGGGCCTCAATCATAAAAGCTGTCCACTTAGATGGTCTTAGTATCACTTTCTTTTATCCATCATAATATTTTTTAAATAAATCTTCTTTCTCAATTACAGTACTGTTCATAAGTTGGCTCAGGGCCGCCTGTGTCTCTTTTTTTCATCTGCATATTAATTTTCTAACATTTCATCAAATAGTTCATCTGCAAAATAAACCAAGGTAACTACTAGGGGTAGTCATGACAGCCCTCTGCATTCTGGTGATCTGATCCTTCCCAGTGAGTGATTTCATAATTATTTTCCTGAAGCTTTAGCGCCCAATGTGCTAATCTCCTCTCTGGTTCTTTTAGACTTTGTGACTACCTTAGGGAACTGAGTCAGTGACCACCTTAAAGTGGGTCACATAAATGTATGCCCAAAACTTCTTGCATGCATGAATGACAGCAAGACATTCCTTCACCGTAACAGCTTAATTATGTTCATGACAGTTAATGGTCTGGCTGCAGTATGCCATGTGGTGCTCCTCACCATCTTCCCCCACCCATGAAAGAATAGCACCAATGGCTGTTAGGGATGCATTCAATTGAACAATAAACTGCTTCTCAAAATCTGGGTAACGTAAAATAGGTGCCTCCCTCAGTTTGGTTTGCAAATTATCAAGTGCTGAATGGCACTCTGAGGGCCAGTTAAACTTGCTGTCTTTTTTAATAAATAGAATAATGGCTCAGCAATACAAGCAAACCCCTCTATAAACGGTCTATAATACCCTTTTATATCTAAAAATACTTGAACCTCACACATTCTTGTGGTTTTCTTCATATCCTGTATAGCTTCTAACTTCTGTGGTTAGGGGCAGAGTCCATCTTGGTCAATGATGAAGCCAAAATTTTCCAATTATTTTTTAAAGAACTGACATTTTTTTGTGTTAATTTTTAGGCTTGCATTCAGGAGTCTTTGAAAACTTTCACCAGGTGCTCCAGGTGCTGGCTGAAGATTTGCAAAAATACATTAATGCCGTTAAGTTAGACTAAAACTTGAGAGCTTGATATCATCTAGAATTGAATATACTGTTTGCTGGAAAGTGGCTGGCTCATTGCACAATCCTTGGGGCACATGGGTTGGCTGAAAGAGCCCTTGAGCAGTGATGATTGTGTACTTCTCCTACTCTTCTGGGGGCAGCTCAATCTGCAAGTACCCTGAGATGAGGTATATGGCTGAAAAATATTTAGCGTCTCCCAACAAATCCAGGGCATCAATAATACAGGGGAGTAGGTAGGAATCTTTTTTGTGATAATATTTAATCTCTGATAATCAATCACTACCCTGTTTGTCCCATTTTTCTTTTTTTACATTCAAAATAGGACTAGCCCAGGGGCTCTTTGATGGGACTAGGAGCCCAGCCTTTAGTAGCTTGTCTATCTCCTCATCTACAACCTTTTCTTGGGCTGGTGATCACTGTGCAGGTTGTAACCAAATTGGCCTTGCATCTTCAATGTCAATTAGGTGTTCAACTCTTTTATCCTGTCCAAGGTCAGAGTCATCCTGAGCAAAAATGACTGAATATTCTTTTAAAGTTCCATAGCTTGATCCTTTTGCTCCTCCGTTAGCAGTGAGGCTCTCTCTTGGGATAACTGAATAGACTCCAGGTGTAACATTTGGCATTTCAAATTCAGAGAGGTCCCCAATCCCTGATACTGTGAGTATCTTCCTCCAAGAGATTAAATGCGAGAATGCAATGATCTGAGCTTTTTGATAGAGATAGGGGTTTTAGTCAAGTTGGCCACAACTATACATATTTTGGTGAACTGGGGTGACTAACCCTAGACCACGCAAGGTTCCCTGTGAGAGCGTTCCCATGGTTGGTATACCTCTGCTACTAGCCCTTCAGGTAATTACAGACTTAAGACTTTTTCTATGACCCTTTGAGTCCCTGATGCCAATTGAAGGGATGTGAAAGCCCAAATTAAATCTCCGCAGTGTTCCAAAATATTATCAGGTGGTTTTATGCGCTTATGGCCTCTCAAATGGTACTATACTGGTAAAATACCATACCCATAGACTAGATTTATGTAAGTAGGAACTTGGCCGTTGGTTTGAAAGTTTTGCTTGTAGTATAAGGCCAATGTTTGTCCAAGAATTGTGAGTGTTGTTTTGGAAATCATAAGTTATGCCATAGATTCAGAGGAAACTAGTGCCAATCAGTATGTCATAATTTGAGTTAGGTAACACAATTGTAGGAGCACTGACTGAAAGTGAAACAAATCAAAGGGCAAAGCGCTGTATGCTCCCTAGCTCTCAGTACTAATAGTCCCAGCTGTTTCATATTCCTTACAATGATTAATATCAGGGGCTATTTGCAGCTTCTTCACCAGGAGAGTTTAGACAATATTTACTGGGGCACAACTATAAACTATAGCTTGGGCCTTCACTTTGTTTAACTATATCATCATATATGCACTCAGAATTAAGCAAAGTTTTTGAGTTTACTGTGTCAATACTAATAGGATCAAAGAAATTAATGGTCTCAACCAATTGCTGTCCAACAGAAGGACAATATTTGATGAGGGTATCCAGGTCCATAGCAACATTAAATCTGTAGGAATTCAGCTAGTTGTTTGCTCGCTGGTGCTTTGCTGCTGGATTCCATAACCAGATTATTAGATAAGGCTAAAAAACGCTTATAAAGAAAAAGCTATTTTGTATAAGTTTTATTAATGTGTGCGCGTGGAAAAAGAAAAAATGAATCCCCTTATTATCTGACCAATCAGTATTTAAACTGTATTGAGGCTTGAAGGGAATTCAATGATATGTTTGGAATGGCTAAGTAAGGCATGAATAAGGAAATATGTAAATTTAGCCTGTCAAGGCTTAAGAAAGTTCACTTCACTTTGCCTGAATGATGTAAGGGGAGTTATTTTTAACATGATGTACCCGTGGGGTAACAATGTAATAAATTTCAGCCAATCCCCATTGGTTAAAATTATTGCACCTTGAGGACCTCCGCCAAGCCTATAAAAGGGGTGGTCCCCACTTAGGTGTTTGAAGGGAACTGGATGTGGCAGGGGGAGAAACCTCCGATGGACTCCACGGGTTCCCTCACGTGGTCAGGGAAATGCAACTGCCCAACTTCGTACTAATTGCCTATTTAGTATTCATAACAGTGTTACCCCAATTTTTGGGGTTCCACTGAGAATCGGCCAGTGTCTTTTTTATGATAAAATTGTTATCATCATTTATGTCAATTTTATCAGTATTGCAGACTTGTAGATGTTTGACATTTCTCTTTTTGGATAATTTTGACCCAAAACACTCTTATCTTGAAGCCAGGAGGGCAAATGTCCGACATCACCCCCTTAATAATGTTGGGGGAGAATAGGGCCGTGGGAAGCGGCCATGTACCCAATTGAAGGTAGACCCTGTAGCCAAGGACTTTATAGAGTACTCATTTCCTCTCTTGTAGGTGATAGTGAAGGGACCCTCCCAAATCGATCAAAGCTTGCCGCTTATAGGAGTGATGCAGTTATGGTAGTATAATACCATGTCAGACACTTGGAATGCAGGTAGGAGGTTTGGAGCTCATTTGCAGCCTGTCCTTTTTAGTCACTGTCATGATTCTGACATGACTGATATAAGCCCTAAGTTGTTATGGCAGAATGGATAGAATCCACCAAGTTTGATATGAGTTATGATTATTTGAACACCTTGAGATGAGGCATTATTGGGTTGTTGGGAAATCGCCTCAAATTAGAAAATCATGAATTTAACAAATTAAGAATTTCTAGAACCGATGAGATATGGTGAATTGAAATACTAAGCGAAGGAAGCGGTATCATCCAAAATTGCTATGATATAAGTGAAATGAGATAAGTGAGAAGGAGGAGGTTGTTTGGGTCTTCCTAAAGCATCTCTGACCTCATTAGGGGAGTGGCTCACAAACCACCCAGGCCATCGCTTAAAACCATCCTCATCCCCCTACTGGAACCAGGCTCTCCTTGCCCTGAAACGAGTAGGCGCGCGGATCCACCATGCCTTCCCATACAGATGGGAAGGCCCTGGCCTCAGCCCACGTCGCCATGCAATTGTGCACAATGGACAAGTTGTCACAACTCACCTCAACCCCCAAGATCGTCCTCCCATCCGCCCAAGACTCCTTGAGCTCCTCCCTCCCTCCGTGAGATTTGACCTTAAGGAATTGTGGAAGGACGTCTATCACCCCATCCTGTCAGCAAAGGTGTCCAACACCTTATGGAGGGTGCTCCACTGTTTATACAGGACAGGGGACCGGACTGGCCCTACCTTCCAGCACCGAAGCTGCCCCCGCTGTGTGGAGCCTATTGACTCCCACCTCCGTCGTTTTTTCACCTGTCCAGGTGTCACCGCATTTTGGCCAAAGGCCCGCGCGCTCCTCCATGCTCAGCCCTGGTCTGGACATCCTGTGCAAGATTTCATGTTTGAGCAGACATTGCCTGGTTGCCACCGACCCCTCCGTGTCCTCGCCTATGCCACAGCCATCTGGACCATCCATAACTCCTTCCTTCGTGCTGCCTTTGACCAGCAGGTGTGGACCCTTCCACACATGATCACCCACTTTCAGGTACACTTTGAGATGGACCTGAAGGTCTGCACTATGTCGCCAACCCTCCCCCGCTCAGTTGTCACTGCAGCACGGCTCTGGCGCGCAAACCCCCTCCCTTTCTCGATGCCTCCTCCCTCCCCTTCCCTCGCCTCAGGCTCTTAGGAGCCCAGGCGTAATTCAATAAGCATCGATGAATCCCCCTCTTGGGTTGGGACCATCTAGTACTAAAAAAAGAGAAGGAGGAGGTTGTTAATAATTTAGAGTGAGTGGAACAGCGAGTATCCGCTTTATTTATTATATAGATAAAAGAGTGTGGTGGGAGCAAGTGCTCCCTATTTTAAAAAGTTTATTACTTTTTTTGAGGATAATGATTGTCATATCATCAGTCCTATTGCTCAGTGGGCTGAACCCTGTGTCTAAACCTTACAGAGTATCTTAATGATTCCGCCAATTTTATAACAGTGGTGCTCACAACAGGGGGCCCAATAATTAATCACAAAATCTGATAAAAATTCCTCAGTCGCTGGCCATGTCATATTAGGATGGCTTTGGCAAGGAATCTTCCTGAGACACTGCAACTGTTGAATACATGAAACTCAATATTGCCCTGGACGCTGTGCTTAAAGGGAAGAAGGAGTTTCTGTTTGAAGTTTGTATTGATAAGCTGCCTCCATTTGATCATGATGGGAACATCCATGGATTCTTTAAGAGATTTGAGTTTGCAGTAATAGAGCTTCAGATTGGCATAGAGCCAAATTATCAATGTCCACCCTGGATGTTGGAGGCACTGACCAGCTTACTTGTTATCTTCCCAACAGTTCCGCTACCTGGAAAAAAGTGGAGGATACTGTGCTGTGGTTGTTTGGAGGAACTTCAAAGATGGCGCAGTGGAAGGCTGAGTTCTTAACCATCAGGTTTCAGCATAATGAGACCCTCACCGCGTTTGCTGATCAATTTACAGCGGAAGCCCATGTGTTAATTGGGGCAGAGACTTTAACCAAATCTGACATATGCATAGCGTTGACCTCAGCTTTAAACCATACCGTGAGCTTTTTAATGCCATGGCTCCATATATAGATATTGAAATACCCTTGCTTAAACTCGTTTAACTTTTTAAGCCATCTATCCACTACCTTCCTTTCGCCCAATATAGAGCGGAAACCTATCGCTCTACTTCCAGCCTTTCTTATTTGGAGGAATTATTCCTCCCTGTTCAGTGTCCTTTTGGTAGCTCCCAGCCTTATTATCATTGCATGCCTCGCTTCCAACTAAGTTGCCATCAGCAGTTCATCTATTGGGAGGGGCCTGTTACACTTCTTGACTCCAGTCCAACTTTTGGGGTGGCCCATTTACAACAATCAAGGACGCAGGTCTTATGGGGTCAATTGCTTTTTGTGCGGTTGCTCTGGGAACCTGGCTAGAAGTTGTCTTAATTGTTGGTTCCATTACCAACCGCAGAAGCAGTACAATCAGGGAAAAGTCAGAGTGTAGTAGAGATGGGACTCTCTACCTCCGCTATTCTGACTCAAAAAGTCCCACCTGAACCTAAACCTGTACATTCAGCAGAAGTCTCTCAGTATGATGGCGCCTTTCTATATCAGCATCTGGTTGGAGGGGTGAATGTTCTGAAATGAGAGAATTCATGGACATGGCGGAAGCAGGCCCCCAGGAGCAACCAAAGACATATGCTTGTCAAATGTTAGACCAACTTTCTACAGATGAACCAGACCCATTAGCTGATGCACTTCTCCTAAAAGGGGTAAACTTGGCCCCCCTGTGGACGCTATTGTTAAACAATACCCTAAAATTGGGGAGGATATTATGAGCTTCCTAGGGAAATGAGTTCTATTAAATGTCCACGTTTTAAACAATCAGAATGCATCTTACTCTGAGTGTACTTTCTGTGACACTGTCCTAGCAAAAACCCAAGTCCACAAAATAATTGATATGGTTACCCAATCAACATAGTGTCCACAAAGTTATTGGCAAAGTTGGCATTAAAGACTGACGTGGAGCATCATATGGTGTATGGGACTGCAGGCGCGGAAAGCACGGTCTCTGAAGGGGAGTACAGCAATCTACCTTTGCAGTTTGGGCCAATTGTCATTGTAGCCCCAGCTATAGTGCTACCAAACAATAGCTATGACCTGTTAATTGGAACCACTTTTATGCGCCACTTTAGGGCTGTTGTTGATATGACAGCAGAGACCTTTGAAATTCTGGGGAAGCGGATCCCAATCAACTTCACTTCCAGTGGAATGCTAAAGGATCCGGTGCATATGGGTCACATTAACCTTGCAGATGGTGATGGGGTAGTTTAAGTTCGCTACCATTGACTAAGGAGAAAGACCTGGGCCCTTCCCCATCAAATTTATGAATAGCAAGGGCTACTGCTTAGAGATGCTGGCCCTATAATTATCCCCTCTGGACACCATGTAATTATAAGCACTGAGTTAGAGTTGAAGTGCCTTCTTGGCTATATGGGAAAGTCATTGGACCCCATCAGCAATCATGGCTTGAGACCCATTTGGCCCCAGGCATTATACTTCCAGGGCGTGAGGAGATCAAGGTCTTGGTAGCAAATTTTCAGGATAAACTGATGCAAATCCGCTGACACCAAATAGTGGCGTATTTACATTTCATCCCAGTTGAAAAAGTCCTCCAGGTTCATGAGCTTGGTTTACTAGATGAATTTGGTCTGCCCATCGAACCACAGCTTGGCATAATGGCAGTTGTACCACGTGAAATTTAATGGAGTTAATGGAAGACCAGAAAGATCAAGCAGAAGCCTTATTTCAAAAATACAAAGAGATCTTTACTGTTGATGATCATCATTTAGGATGCACACAAGGAGTGATCCATAGAGTGGACACTGGGGATCATCCCCTCATCAGATCTCAGCCAATCCTCCAATCTAGAGCAGCAGAAGAAGTTGTCACACAGAAATTGATAAACTGTTGGATCAAGAAATGTTTGAACTGTCGAAGAGCCTGTGGGTTTCCCCTGTCCTAATTGTCAAAAAAAGGACAGACCAACTGGATGTAATAGACTACCACAAGCTCAACGGCATTACAAAAAAGGACTCATACCCCTTGCCATGAATTGACAATGCATTGGACTGGTTGGGAGGAGCTTGTTATCTCTCAATAATAGATTTGATATTTGGCTATTAGAAGATCAAGTTACCTGCAGCAGAACAGGATAAATGCACCATTATCACATCAAAAGGGGCTTTTCAACTTATGCTTATGCCACAAAGGCTGTGTAATGCCCTGGCTATATTACAATGGAAGATGGACACTATCCTTGGCAACCTGAAGCTAACATGTGTTCTTGTATACCTTGACGATATCAACGTTTTCTCCCATACTTTTTCTGATCACCTTAACCATTTATAGGAGGTATTCCGCCGGTTGGCTGAGGCCAACATCAAAATAAATTACTGGAAATTCCAATGTATTAAGAATCAGTTAGAGTACCTCAGGTTTGTGGTTGATGCAAAAGGGCTGCAGCACCATCCATCCAAGGTGGAGGCCATCCAGAAGATAACTACATCAAACAGTAAGCGAAATATACAAGTAATTTTAGGAATGGTCTGATACTATCACCGCTTTATATCTAACTTTAGTTGCATTGGCGGTCCGCTGTTTGGGTTATTAAAAAAGGATGCCACATTTGAATGGATGGAACACTGTCAACATTCCTTCAATACACTTTGAACAGCATTGATCAATGTGCCAGTGCTATGCTACCCAAATTTATAAAAAGGAACTTATTGTACAGACGGATGCATCTCTTTCCGCTGTGGGGGCAGTTCTATCCCAAAAAAATGATGAAGGGGAGGAGCTCCCAGTGGCATACTGCAGTCAAAGCCTAAATAGCCACAAACGTAATTATACCATGACTGAATGGGAGTGCTTAGTGGTGATCTATGCTTACAAGCAATTCAGAGTATATTTGAATGGTGTAAAGTTTAAAGTTGTAACAGATCACGCCTCATTACGCTGGTTGCAGAACCTTAAGGAGCCTGAGGGCTGTCTAGCCCGATGGGCCCTTAAACTGCAGGCTTAAAATTTCGAGATCCTTCACTGATCAGGAGCAAAACACCAGAACGTATATTGCTTGTCTAGGCTACCTTCTATTGCAGTTATGGCGGATCATAGCAATATTATGTATGACAAGATGCTCAGCGGAAAGTATGATGATGTGCCACCACAAGTCATCAAGGCGTCGAATGAAATGTGAGCAAATACTTCCAGCGGAATGGTGAGTTGTACAAGCAGATCAGCAATTCAATAGTAAACTTCCTTGACCCTCAGCACGTCCTAACATTAACATGAGTGTACATAGGGCAGTTTGGCATGGTGGAGTGAACAAGACATTGGAATTATTACGGCCTCAGTATTACTGGGAAAGCATGAACTTTGATGTGCTTGATACTATCTCCTCATGTCACCAGTGCTAAGTGAAAAGCTATTCTTCCAGAAGACCTCATACCGGTTAGTGAAGCGCACATTGCTTGGCATACAGTTTCCATGGATGTTGTTGGCCCTCAGCCAATGGTAGCTAAGCGGTCCAAGTATATTTTGTGGCAATTGATCACTTAACCTGGTAGGTTGAAGCAAGTGTGAAATGGGATTTAGGGGCGGTCACAGCGGCCAAATTTATCATAGAATGCATTATTCAGCGGCATGGCTGCCCTCAGTTCCTCCTTACTGATAATGGGACTAACTTCACTTCCTGCATCCTCCCAAAGCTTAACAAACTAATGGCCATCCGAGGGGTTTTGACAACCCCATACCACCCCAAGTCTAATGGAATGGTTGAGCGGGTCAATGAGACCTTAGTGAACATACTCCATAAATTAGTAGTGGATTGACCCTCAGATTGGAGTTCCCTTTTGTCCACCGCCATCTTCGCCTATAATATCAGTTATCATTTTGCCACGGAGAAGAGTCACTTCTAAATGTTATATGAATGACGCTCTAACCCTTCTGGCACTGCTATACTCCTTTCTAAAAGATACTGGAGGAATGGATCCCCAACGTTATTTGATGACCCTATCTGACACATTAATCAAATTTCAAACTGAAGCATACATATTCAGTTTAGCCAAGGATATTAAGACTCAAGTTGCCAATCAGGTAAAACGTAGTGGATTAGCTCAGTTCAAAGACGGGGACATAGTTCTATTCCATGATCAAAATGGTTTCAGGAAGAAGCACAAGCTGTCCAGTATCTGGATTGGCCCATTTGAAGTTATTGAGAAGACAGGTATGGATGCATATACTATCAAGGACCCCACGAGCAGTCAGATCATCAACAGAGTGCACGCCAAGTTCCTTCAAGCATACAAGCAATAGGGGCCTGATCCAGTCAAGGGGGATTAAATATTGCAATTCTGCTATAAAAGGATGTTAAGCCCTAAGTCATTATGGCGGAATGGATAGAATTTTCCGAGTTTGATATGAATTATGATTATTTGAGCGCCTTGAGATGAGGCGATATTGGGTTGTTGGGAAATTGCCTCAAATTAGGCGATCATGAAATTAAAAAATAAAGAATTGCTAGAACCAATGAGATTTGCTGAATTGAAATTACTAAGCCAAGGAAGCGGTATCATCTGAAGTTACTATGATATAGGTGCGATGAGATGATTGAGAAGGAGGAGATTGCCAATAGTTTAGAGTGAGCAGAACAGCGAGGAACTGCTGTATTTATTATATTAAATAAAAGAGTGTGGTGGGAGCAAATGCTTCATAACTATTATTTAGTTTATTATGTTGTTTTGAGGACAACAATTAAAAAATTATTGGTCCTATTGCTCAGTGGGCTGAACCCTGTGCAAAAACCCTTATGGCATATCTTAACGATTCCACAGATTTCATAGCAGTCACCATTTTGCTAAATTGGTCATTGCCTCAAATTGGAGGTGAATGATGCGCTGAGCCAATCTTTTCATAGCTTTCTTAGGTTCCTCAGCTCTAGAAGAGAAGACAATTTTAGCTAATAGAGCAAGCAATCTTGGTTCCCACCCACACAAGACACAGAAAAAGGACATTTTCAAGATCTGGTGATAACTAATCCGGTAGGCCATAAGAGCACTGGGTAGGAATTGATCTCAGTGGAGTGGATCAGAAGAGTCCATTTTTCGTAAAAATGGAGACCAAGACTCCATTTGTCCTCACCACAGTCTCGTTGGTAGAGGGATTATATGGAGCTGAGAAGAGTTCTTGGGCTCCCATAGAAGTAGCAAAGGATTTTGACTACTCTGGATGTGAAGTTCTTACCATTGTCACAAAGTAGTACCTGGGGACAACCATATCAAGAGAAAATGTTTAATATAAATTTGTGGCAGTAGCCTTGCCTTTTAGGCTGGGAGAGCCACGGCTTCAATTCACTTAGTGAAGTGGTCAATGGCTATGAGGATAAATATGTTTCCACTAGTAGTCTGAGAGAGAGGACCTGCTACATCCAAGCTAATGGTGTGGAACGGTGGGTAAGAGGTAGTTGACTTATATTGGTATCTAGTCTTGAAACTGGATTTCTTCTTACACGTGAGGCAAGCATCCAAGACTTCAAAAATAGTCTCATAATTCCTTCCCAATAGTTCCGATCCATAATCCATTCATAAGTTTTATTTCCCCCTCCATGACCTAGGGTGGAGTGAGCTTCTAGAATAGCAGGTATGCGTTCAAGGGGCTGAAGGTAAGGCAGCCATTTTGCCCCCACCTGCTTATACAACTTCCCGTTATCCATTTTGGTGTTGTGCGAGTGCTAGGCTAACATATTATGGAGAGGCTCATCCTCATCCTCCCATTCATTTGGGGTCATTAAGAGGTTATGTAACCTCTTCGCCTCATTATTGTCCAAGTGAAGGACTGGCAACTGAGTCAACCCATCAACATTCATGTGACGGGTTCCAGCATGGTGTTTAATCTTCATGTCATAATGCTGGAGCTTTAGAGCCCAGCTAGCTACCTGGCCACTAAAATCCTTCATATTCTGTACCAATCAATGAAGCGTAGTCTGTAACTACAGTGAAGATGGTTCCATATAGGAAAGGGCGGTAGTGCTTTACAGCTAACAAAGTGGCAAGGCACTCCTTCTCAGTAATGCTGTAGTTGCGTTCAGCCTTTGAAAGCATCTTACTTAAAAAGGATATTAGATGATCAACACCGTCTTCATCCAATTGGGCTAAGACAGCCCCAACAGCGTAGTCCAAGGCGTCAGTAAACAAGATAAAGGGTTTAGTATAATCTGGATGCCATAGGATAGGAAGTTGTTGTAGCAGTTGCTTCAGCGTCTCAAAAGCTACCTTTTATTCAGCACCCCAATAAAATGGGTATTCTTGGTTAGTATATGGACAAGGGGCTCCCTGAGCTGGGAGAACTTAGGGATGAACTGATGGTAATACACCATCATCCCTAGAAATACCTGAATATCCCATAAATTTTTTAGGGGGCAGCATTTTTGAGATGGCTTTGACCTTGTCCTTTGGAGGTTGAATTCCTTCTTGAGAAATAGAGTGGCTAAGGAAATCCAATTTCCTTTGAAGAAGGTATGATATGAGGGTTTTAACTTAATATTTCACTTATGTAACCGTTGAAACACCTCCTTCAGGTAATCAAGATGTTCGTTGAAGGTTTTTGAGAACACCATGATGTCATCAAGATATACAATGACACAAGTTAACTTCAGGTCCTGCAAAATGTGATCCATTGTATGCTGGAAAGATGAAAGTGCGTTACATAATCCTTGAAGTAATCGTGTGGGTTGGAAGACCCTCACTACAAATAAGAGCGCATTTATCCTGATCTTATGGAGAAAGGTCCATTTGCCAATAGCCACTAGCCAAGTCCATTGCAGAGAAGAAGTTAGATATAGATAGTTGTGCTAGGGCGTCATCAATGTGGGGGATAGGATAACTATCATTTTTTGTGAGATTATTTAATTTGTGGTAATCTATGACTATCCAATGATCTCCATTTTTCTTTTAATTAGCAAAAGGGGGAAGACCAAGGGCTTTATAAAGGAACTAGTAACCCTGCGTCTAATAACTGCTGCAGCTCTGTCCTCATCTGTTGTTTCTCCACCTTTGACTTGCAATAAGGTTTGGACCTAATAGAACGGACATCACCCAAATCAATGGAGTGGCTCTAGCCTTTCATATGTCCATAGTCAGTATCTGACTTCAAGAATATATTGCTATAGTCATCTAGGAGAGTATGAACTTTTTCCAGCTCATCTGGGGTCAGCTCATCCGAGATATGGACGTTGGGTAAGGTACATATCATGCTATATATGGCATGCCCAAATCCACCATAGAGCCAATAAGGTAGATAAGTTCAATGTCCTCCACCGGGATTAATAAGCCTCTGCCAAGCACCTGGTGTTTTCTTATAACCATGTCCTTGCCGGTGAGGTTTCCCAGCAGAATAGTAATAGGCCTCTGGTAGGCTAGTTCTAGTATCTCAGGCAATACCCGAGGCTCCAAGGGGCTAACGCCCTCAAGACTTATGATATGCAACAAGCAGTGGTATGTGACTTGAAGTGTGATTTTTGTGTCAACCATTCGTTGTTCACCAGGCTTAATTAAAACTTCATCTGCATCATAGAAAGGGATACCGTCCCTAGCATCCACCAAATTAAGTAATTTCTTGGTGTTGCGCCCAGAGGTGGAACAATGCAAAGTCATAGCTGAAAAGAGGTATTAAACAAGTCAAGAGTATCTATGCTTGCTGAGTTCTTTAATGGATAAAACTAAAGAAACTTCATAGTTGAGTAATGCAAGGAAACCTTGTTTCATGCTGATTATTCCCTCATACCCAATTATAAACTGGGTACCAATGAGAATATCATATGCGTTGTTGTCCAAGGCCATGGCAGGGGCTGATAAGATAAGCTTCCCAATTTAAATGGGAAGTGAGGAGTATGCCCCAATGGCACAGGTGTTGTTTGGTCCTGCGGTTCCAAATTCTTGAGTGTACTCCAATTCAGGCGCTAGCTTTATTTTTTGTGATGAACTTAGTGGAGATCACATTAACTGGGGAACTAGTATCCAGGATTTCCATTACTTGGACTTTTTGAATGACCACTTCAACCTCGGTGAGTGTTCCTACAAAGTTAGGTGACAAAGCTAAGACCCTTTTGAGCCGGAATTTGGAAGTTAGTTTTTGATCAGTCTCAGGGTATTTATCCAGGATGAATTTCAGAGGATGGACCCGCTGAAAATTCAATCAAGCCAGCTAAGAATTGATTGCCATTTATGGCAGTGTCAATAACTTTTGGGCACCCTAGAATTTGGATGAGGTACGTTTCCTCAGGTATGGTGGCCTTGTCTACTCCTCCAGCGTTCAAATGATCAGAAACCTTTACATCCACGGGGCTCCCAATATATAGTAACCAATGTCATCGTAACCCCTTCAGATTAATCTCCAAGGGTATTCTCAACCACTGGCAAGGCTGCAATTGAGGTAGGGGAGTTGGCCATGAGGTTGGGTAGTTATATTCTGAATATATATCTTTTCAGCAAGACCTTTATTGTCACAGTGGTTACCCTTAGGGCGCGCAACTACCCGCTTTCTCTGGAGGGGATATCACAGTAGAAGTCTCCAATTTACAGGAGGGTGTGATAACTTTAAGTCACACTGAGGAAGCATGTTTCACCGGGAGGCTAGGAACAGGTGGGCTCACTCCCAACTATTCTGCATTTGAAAGCTCCTCAAAGGTTAGAACTGCAGGTTTCACCTCAGTTTCATTTGTTGTTGCACATGAATGGAAATTTACGACGTCTAACAGATCCACTTTTATGTCATGGATGGTAAAAAAGTGACGCTTCAATGAAATAATATGCTTGGCGAGAGAGGGTTGAGAAGTTAGCCCAGTTAGCATGGCTGCGATAGCATCATCCAGGGTTAGCATGTTAGACATTGACAAACTTTGCGCAGCAAGGTAGAATCGCTCAGCAAAGGCAGCAGTAAGTTCACCCTCATACATGCTAAGGTGCATAAAGGCCTGTTTATCCTTGTTAAGATTCTGCTTTGAACCGAATTCAGCCAAAAGAGCCTCTTTCACCTCTGCCCAGGTATGCAGATTGTTCATGTAAGGAACTAACATCTTTTGTGCCAAGAGAATTAAGCATGAAAGGATGTGTTGAGATTTTTGCTTATCAGTTGCGCCATGCATGGCAAATTTGTAAACATACAAAAAGGAAGCAATGCTCCCTTCACCAGGGGTGTACTGTCTTTAAGAGGGGTTTTTGAGGGCGCTGCTCCATCTCATTAAGATGAAAATGAGCGCTGTTGAGTTTCTTTTCCAGGGCAACTACTTTTAGTTCAGTTGGAAGGGGAAGAGTTGGAGGGTTACTCACTTTAAAAACTCCATTTTTGAGTTTTTATACTTTGGTGTACAGGGTATCCCCTGTAGTGAGCACCACTTTGTAGATATCCAGCTTGTTGTTTGCTCACTGGCGCTTTGCTGCTGGATTTCACAACCAAATTATTAAATAAGGCTAAAAGACACTGATAAAGAAAAAGCTAGTTTGTTTAAGTTTTATTAATGTTTGCGCGTGGAAAGAGAAAAAATGAATCCTCTCAATATCTGACCTGTCAGTATTTAAACTGTATTGAGGCTTGAAGGAAATTCAATGATATGTTTGTAATGGCTAAGTAAGGCATGAATAAGGAAATATGTAAATTCAGCCTGTCAAAGCTTAGAAAGTTCAATTCACTTTGCCTGAATGATGTAAGGGGAGTTGTTTTTTGACATGATGTACCCGTGGGGTAACAATGTAATAAATTTCAGCCATTTCCATTGGCTAAAAATATAGCACCTTGGGTGACCTCTGCCAGGCCTATAAAAAGGGGTGGTCCCCGCTTAGGTGTTTGAAGGGAACTGGACGTGACATGGGGAGAAACCTCTGATGGACTTCTCAGGTTCCCTTGTGCGGTCAGGGCTATTTGACTGCCCAACTATGTGCTAATTGCCCATTTAGTATTTGTAACAGTGTTACCCCAATTTGCAGAGTTCCACCAAGAATCAGCCATGGTCCTTTGGCAAATAAAATTTTTTTTTCATTTAAATTGATATTATCAGTATTGCAGACTTGTAAATGTCCGACATTTCCCCTTTTCAGCCAATTTTGACCCAAGGCATTCTTATCTTGAAGCTGGGAGAGCAAATGTCTGACAAACTCCTCTAATTGCAGAAAATCTTAGGACCTGCGAGGAAGATCACCTTGCGGAAGCTCAAGAATCTGTTGGACATATGGTCTGTTGACAACCTCTTTGCCCTTTGACTTCAGAGTATCACGTTGTGAACGCATTAATACATGGGTGTCATGGGCACTGATTGGAGGGTCTTCTGGTGCTGTTTCACTGAAGAGGGCATGACCAGGTAGGAATTCTGAGGTATTTAGTTTGGCATCAAAGAGCATTCTGCCTCTATTGAGCCAAGTCTTTTTCTGGCATAGGTTTCATAATTTGTGGGATGCACATGATGCACATTTGAGGCCTTACACTGCCATGCCATGTGGCCATTCTTGTAGCAGTTAAAGCAGGTAGGGCCACCTAATCAGTTGGAAGATACTCCTCTGGATTCACTTATTGAGAAGCGGTTTGATGTGTTATGACAGGGTGCATATTAGTTATCCTTCATGACTGCAGGTTGCAGAGGTACAGGCCAAATTCTAGCGTTAGGTTGACCAAAGGTTTCTTTACATCTTTTCATATAATTGACCACTGTAACAGTGAGTAGTTCTTGGATAAAGGTGGGGAGCAGAGCGTTGGCCTGTCCTTGGTAGAACTTGACTGACTGACGCAGATCTATCTTGGCATCAAAAACAATGGCCTTAGCCCCCAATAGGTCTTAAGCCTCCCAGTAAAATTGTTTGGCAAGCTCCATGATTGTCTCATTTCTTTGGAAGGAGATATTCATGAACTCATCTTTTCTGGTAGCCAAACTCTCAGGGCCCCCAAATTCATGTAGAACAGCCTCCTGTACTTCATCATAAGTGAGGTCAAGGCTCAGATGGTGTTAGATTTTGATGGTTGATTCAAAATAAATCCTTCAAGAAAACCATCAATGCTGATAAATTACTCCCATTGATGAATCCTTTGATCCTTCCCAATTTATCTGCATAATCTGATAAATCAAATTCACCTCAAAACCTCCTTGATTAACTATACAATGTGATTATTGTAGCTAATAATAGCTAGAATATAATATTGTTAGGGCTAGTTATGGGATCCACTTGGGTGAATCAAGTGAATTTATGGCAAAAACAATTGCATTTCAACTTTTAATGCAAATATGATTAATGAATATTATTTTTATGTATGTCAATCATTATACTTACCATGATAGACTTGAATATGGTCATCCCAAATAGAGAGCACCCTTACTATTGAGTGGCCTGCCAACTTCCCAATTAGGGGTGCATCATTATTAAAATTCCATAAATTCTTTTCGCCGTTTATTGTATCTCGCTAGCTGGATGAAGAAACGTAATCAGGCTGGTTGAAAGGTGGATATACACCACTGAAGTGCTAATAATAAGCCTAAAAATCTTCCTAATTATGAGAGTAGTAGTGCATCCAATTGGGCTGAAACAATTGTTATTAAGTTAATTCAAGCAACAAATTAGCTTGGGGATCTCTTAATAACCACTGCCATAATCCATAGTAGATTGGCATGGCTTTAATGAACTCATTTTATAGATGAGTATGTCCAGGAGATGCCAAAGAAGTATAAAATGCCTTTGCCTGGCCCTAAAATAAAATTATCATCTTACCATATAATCATATTTCCGTCTTAAAACATCTTATATTAATTTAGTCTTCATATTAAGAAGTGTAGGCAAGAGTTAGGGGAGCTTTCAATATTACCTAAATCTGGAGAGTTCCTGATTAGAGAAAAAAATACCTGGAAGAGACCAGAAGAGTCAAGTATTATTGTTTATCTTTGTGAGCTTCAGAAAAGTTAGGAAATACTGTAAGATACATAGAAGAATTGATGATATTTGGCCAAAACTCTTCCTGACAGTTGAAGCAGGATTATATTTAATATGCGAGTAAATCCTCAAAAACTTACAAGTTGTGTTCAATAAAAATCACATTACACTTTTAATATGAATAATCTATCCAAATACCAGGCAGAAGCTGCCAGAAGATATTACAAAAATGTTATGAAAACCAGTGACTGAAAAAATCACTGAGTATTTCAACACTATTAACCAAAGCACTGAGGATAGTACTTTGTACTCCTTAGATCTCATCACAGCGGGAGGAGGGCATGTGGACTCAACAGGCCATAAAGAGTTTACCTTGGACAGTGTGAATGAGATGATGTAGACCCTCTTTCATGGTTATAGGATCAGTAAATCTCAGGTGGACCCATCTTTTGGTCTGTTTTATTACTTGAAAGATCAGGCCTTCAAAATGGAGATGTATATGCAACACTGAGAGGCAACAATGGCAACTCTGGCCAGAAGCCTCATTTGTACACAAGCAACCAACAAGTTCTTGGTCAGTTTTGTACAGCTCTCCATTTAAGCACAACCAAAGGATTCTGGCCTGGCAGAATCTAGAGCTTGTGGAGATATACAGAGTTCAAGAGGAAGAGTGATCATCCCAATCTAACCTACTGAATAAGCTGAATCCCAGCTTCAACGAATTAGAAAGTCCATCATCAACAGTATGGAACAAGTCAAGGATGCCCACAGAAAATTAAATGCCTTGAAAGAACAACTTTTTATTTAACTGAGGTAAAAGACGACCAGGGGATGGACATTCCTAAATCTCGAAGAGCAAAGCAAATAAATTATCACCAAATAAAATGAACAAACCGCCCAAAACAAGCGGATGACACACAAAACGCGAACACAACCAACCAGGTGGGACAGCAGAAAACCGCTTATCCCATCATGGCAGAAGGGAAGGGGGATCAGAGGGCTCATCCTCGGCATTGTCTTCACCCCAAAACAGGGCATGGGATATGGCAGAGAGTAAGTGCGTCAGGGCATCAGTGGGATGTGGAACAAAATCTTTGATGAGCAGGGTGGCATGAAGACAGCGGGTGACCATGAGAGAGACAATATAATTGCTCAAAGCTGTTTTGGCTTTCATGAGTGCATCAGGGAGCTTTACAAA
This sequence comes from Massospora cicadina, assembly GCA_022478985.1. NCBI lineage: Eukaryota > Fungi > Entomophthoromycota > Entomophthoromycetes > Entomophthorales > Entomophthoraceae > Massospora > Massospora cicadina. The sequence goes on along the minus strand of JAKSZP010000073.1, from coordinate 89,009 downwards.
CGTGGCGATATTGGTGCAGGTAATCTTGGCTTTGGGATTCTAAGCTATCACTGCCACATGCTGGATGGGATCATTGGTGACTTTGTGAAACTCAATCATCATAATCTTTTGGAGCATATTGGCAGTGGAGGAGAAAATGAGAGGAGGGATTCTCCTGCAAGCATGCTCACTGATTTGGTAGCAGCTTTGTGGAAAGGATGGCAATCTGGCCTAGCCATTGCATCAACAGCAAGATGGTGGTTGCCACAAAAAATTCCAGTGTTTTGCTGGGGGGCAAATAAATGAGGGGGTAGCTTAGCGTCATGGTCAGCATACACAAACCACTAGAGTAAAATAGCGGGGTCTTCAATAACATTCCCAGACTCATCAGTTTCAGCCATTAGATACCAAGAATTTTGGTTGAATTGAATTGGGGAATTGGCATATGCCTGAGGTTTGGTTGGTTTGTTAGAGAACACATGGGAGTGAACTGGGGTCCAAGCCAAAGCTTGATTGGAGGGAGCATTTGTGGCACTGAGGCGAGTAGGAGGCTGAATGGTGGCTGTGGAGCGGCTGCAGCATCAGGCTTTGTGGGAGGGGAAGGTAGGATAATACCCCATACCAAAACTGGTGCGGGTGGGTGGCGGATTGGAAGCTGGAAGACAAAAATCAGAGCTGTCAGAAGCAGCTAAGGAAAAGCACTTAAGTTTTGAGTGGTCCAACTTGGAACATTATGAACAGATCACCCGCCCACTCTTGACGTGGGCCCAGAATGGATGGTCAGGGGCAGAAGGAATGATGGCATGAGGGGGAATTGACAAGGCAATTTTACTAAATTCAGGGCTGAGTATGGCATATGCCTGAGGCCCAGTGAGACGTGTGACCCCCATTTGGGGCCACATATTGCAAGATGGGGTTCGAGCCATAGGCTGCCAAACTGTCCATCAGCTCCTTGTGGAGCACTGCAGGGGGGAGGTGGGTGTGAAAACCAATGAACTGAACCACCAAAGTAGTATCCGCTGGGAGCTGGGGCCAAATTGTGGGGAGAGGGTACCCTGGAAACCCAGGGGCAAAGTTGCCGCAGTGGTGGCATCAGCTTCACAAGTGAAGCTGAGATCAAAATACCTCTTATAGAGTGTAAATCAATAAGACCAGCAGGAATTATCACCATCTAAGCCATTTTGATAAAGGCTTGGTCATGATAAGGGAAAAGTTTCCCATAATTGACCCTAAGGCCAAAACACATGTTGCTCCAGGGGAGCACCAGGGGACAATGAGGCACCGCTTGGGCATAAGTGAGGTGAGTGTCAAGATCCTTGGGAGAAACAGATCGTCCCAGGGGTTTTGTATGACTGGGTGAGCCATCCAAGCGCGTTTTCCTGATGGATGGAAAACAGCGGGGGGGGGTTTGCTGCCCCAAACTGAAGCAGCTGGTAGGAAATCTGAGGACATTGGAGCAAAACTATGGCAGGTGGTCAAAGTTAATTTTTTGTTTTCCATAAAATTTGCTTGGAAAGTTATGCTGAGTGGAAAGAGAGCTTTGAAAGAAAAACTTAATTAAAAAGTTTAAAGATTGCAGCTGAGGTCATCTCTTTAAATGGATTGACCAGTGATTGGGTCCATAATATTAATAAATGCTGCCAGAAATAGTAAAATTACTCCGAATTTCTGTCTTCTCAGAATTAACGATTGACCAAAGATGCCACTTCTGCTTGAAGAAATCATCAGAAATTGAAAATAATGGTCATTTAATTTGATAAATATGCCCAAGCTGAGTTGGGCATTTTATAAAAATAATGTTGAAGATCGGCCGCCCTGCCAGTAGGGCTGAATTATGGGGAGGATTTTACTCAAATTCATGAAGAATTCTTGGAACTCCAGTCAACAGTTTTGTCCATGCAAGACAAGGATGTCAAACTTGGTAAGGAAAAGCAAGATCTTTAAACCCAGCTATCAGCAATTAATGACCGTGTTGCTGATCTGACTGAAGATGTGAAGCATATACTGGCTTCTCAAATTACCTTCAGAATAAAACGTTAGAGTATTAAGAAGGAAGTCAATGCCTTAAAAAGAAAAGTTGCAACTGTTCAACTAGTCTCAAGGGGGAGAGCAGTAAACCCTCTAAGTATTTGGACATAAAACTACTGGGGAAATTACATAAGGCCCAAATTCAGGAGTCCAAATTGAGCAGTTCAGAACAATTTCATGAAGCAGAATTTTTGGGATCAAATAGGTTGCTGAAATGGATATTTCAGATTTTCATTCTATGCCAAAAAATTTTGCTTCCATTCAAACTTCAGATGACATTCATTGCAAACGTGGACTAATTCTAGCAGAAGGTTCCCCAAGACTTTTGAACTCTAGATGAAGAATAACTCCTCTGGCCAATTTTGGGCATGATAACTTTAATCCCTTGAATTTGCCAAGATTTGACAAAGAAGAAATGTATATTTGCTCCTAAAATTGTTCAAAAAGCTATGCAAGGATATTCTGATCATGAAAAGTCTACAGCTCTCATCAATTGCCTGGACTCCCATAGTGTTGATCTTGTTATTCCCTATCTGGTTGACGACTGGTCCTATTCAGATGCAAAAAACGCAGTAATAAGACAATCTGGAGGGACTGATAAGATATCAGCCCAAAAGACAGATCTGCTCTATATTGAATTCCAGAGGAATGAGTCCATTAGAGACTTTGCAGATAAGTTCTACCATGAGGATCAGGTCCTACTTGGTTCTAATGCTATAAACAAATTTGATGCAAAGATTGCCATTCAGCATTCTGTCAAACCATACCATGAATTGCAGCATTTCATTATTCCAGCCTTTAATCAAACCATGGGGTCATTAAAACTCACAGATTATTTGATAAAGTGTTTAAGTAGCTTTGATGCCCCTAATTGGCCCAAAGATCAATCAAAATCTAGATTTTCAGGATCAAAGAATACAAATTTTAACAATAAGGAGAAATCAATCAGCCCATAAATCAGAAATCTGATCAGCAATCAGGACTGATTACCAGTCATAATTATGGCCAAAAGGGACACTTTGCTAGTCAGTGCTACAGACGGGAAGATTAAACTTGAGGTGAATGTGCCTTAAATGTTAACAATAAAGAAAAGGCGGAAAAGAGCAGGTGAAGTAGATGCAGAATGCTTTACTTCCACCAATGCCCTAACGCACAATCCACCTGACCCAGGCAAGCTTTTTTGGCTAACAAAGTGATCAAAGATAACCTGCATTACATCATGGCTGATGATGTTTATATGGTAACCACCTGAGCCAAAGCAAAAAATTTAAAGCAACTAGAGGTCACTGAAAAAGCCTGTAATGAAGTAGCAAAGCCCTATGCCAAACAAGTCATCGACCAAGGGCCAAATACCCATCCTAAATGTTTATTCAATCTGCCCACACTTCACGAATTGCATGTGGCCATATCCATGAAGACTTTAGCAGAAAATTTTCTGGTGATCTGCTCAAGTCTGAAGTCCCACTTGAAACTAAACAACTACTATGATATTCACTTAATAAACGATTTAATACCTATTATGAATGTACATATGTGGATATTGCAGTAAATAAGGTTCAGGTTTAGGCTATCATTGATAGTGGGGCACCTACCAACATTGTCAGCACCAAAATGGTCAAGAAGCTGAAGATTGCGCCTGACGTTGCACATCGTCAAGAATATGACACAGCAGGAGCCCACAACAATAAGTCTCTCAGTGCCTATAGCACATTACCATTATGTTTCAGATCTATTTTAGAGACAGCACCGGTCATAGTATTTCCAAATAAAAGCTGCAATATCCCTATTGGGACCAATTTCTGAGAAGATTTGATGTCGTCACAAATCATATAGAAGATATGATGACTATCTTGGGGCAAAACATCCTGTTAGAATATAATAAAAGCGGAAAAACCTAAAAAAGCCAAATTTTTTCTTTTATACTGACCTACAAGGATGGGATAGTCCCAATTGAGTAAAAAAAATTACATTCAAAAATCAAGGCTCTTCCAATGCATATTTATGAATCCAAGGGAATCCCATTACGCTCAAATCAGCAAATTACTGTGCTGCCTGGAACTCAAGTAGTCATCCTTACTGGCTGACTTTTAAAATTCCAGAGGGACTTTATGGAAAATATCCAACCATAGTCTAGAGCCCAATTAAGCCAAATATTGTACCTAGTATAGTTATTTCAGGGCATGAAGAGATTCAAATATTATGTGCAATCTTATAGAATCAGCCTACCAATATACTGAGACATCATGTTATCGCCTACCTACATTTATTTCTGACTACCATAATTTAGACATTTCAAGAATTTGAAACCCTAGATGAGATAGGACTTCCCAATGAAGAGACCATTAGTATCAATAACGTTATTCCTATGGCTGAATTAGGGAAGCTGAATGACCTAGAAAAGGCTCAAGTCCAGAATTTATTTCTTAAATACTGAGAAATATTTGCAAAAGATGATTTTGACTTAGGTTATGTTATAGTTGTGATACATACTATCAACACTGGTGACCATGACCCCATCTGGTTATGCACAATTAGGCTCTCAAAAAGGTAGCAGAAGATCTCTTTCTGCTAAGCATCACTTTTCGAAAATCAATTCAGCCTGAAATTTAGCTCCACTAAAGAGATTTACGAAAACTATTAGCAAATATGGCGGGAAACCCCGCAAAAGAACCCGCAGGCTATGCCAAACGAGCCAGCACCACCCCCAAACGAAGCAACCCTCGGTTACCCACCTCAGGGTCAACCAGAATCACCCGCTCTCAAGCAGCAGCCATGAAAGCAGGCACCACCCCCCAACCTGGAGCTACTCCAACTAGCGCCAGTTCACCTGATCGCACTTCTGCAACCTGCACGCCTAACAGCTCTGTGTGTGCTGCCTCCCACCAACCCGCTGGGCCCCCTCCAACCAAGGAGGCCATCACCCACGCTGTTTTAATGGCGTCTGCTCAGTTGAATGCAACTCAGCCCATCCAGACATTCACCTCCCCCATTGTGTCAGCTAATTCAGCCCCATCTATTATTGCTGATGCCGTGTTTCTGGCTCCCTCCATGAGGGGCGATACCCAGCTACCTGGCCCCCAAATCCTCAGATGTAAGGTTGGATTAGCCGCACATTCTGGTTCACTAAGCACCAAATTGGGACAATCTACTCTTCCCAATGAGGATTCAAATGGTTCGGATTTTGGAACTTCACACCAGTTCCAATCTCACCCGTCCCATTTAAACCCCGTAATTGGCACTTATCAAGTCGGCACTTTATCGCAATATGCTGAAAACGACCAATTCACTAATCAGCCAATGAGTTTTGCCCACGAAATCACAGCAAACACTCGGGCTGAATTTACCCAAATAGATTGGGATGGTGATGAAACATCTCCCTCCTCCCAATTGGCTGGAGTTAATTCCAATCTGGATGGGACTCCCCAATTTAGCGAGGCCCAACAATCACCTGGCCCCCAAACCCTCGGATGTAAGGTTGGATTAGCCGCACATTCTGGTTCACTAAGCACCAAATTGGGACAATCTACTTTTCCCAATGGGGATTTAAATGGTTCAGATTTTGGAACTTCACACCAGTTCCAATCTCACCCGTCCCATTTAAACCCCATAATCGGCACTTCTCAAGTCGGCACTTTATCTCAATATGCTGAAAATGACCAATTCACCAATCAGCCAGTGAGTTTTGCCCACGAAATCACAGCAAATACTCGGGCTGAATTTACCCAAATAGATTGGGATGGTGATGAAACATCTCCCTCCTCCCAACTGGCTGGAGTTAATTCCAATCTGGATGGGCCTCCCCAATTTAGCGAGGCCCAACAAACCGCCCCTCAATTTAATATGATGCCAGCAACTGCTGTAACATTCCAGAAACAAGGGAACTCCGCAAACTTGTCCAAACCACCAGCTCACACTCAACCTGCAATTGCAGCCCAAAGCAAACACAAACGCACCAAAGGAGCCACTGGGGCGTGGCAAAAACCTCTGGCACCAACGCTACCCAAAGCAGATCCCCGTGAAGTGGCGTTTATTGCCGATGTTAAGAAGAAATGGGCCGAAACTAGAGCGCAAAAAGCTCTACCTCGCTCAACCCTCTCCCACGCAATTCGCCTTTATTATGGGCATAACCCTGTTGAATTCTATACAGAGGATTACTTCTCATACTTTGCAGCGATTGCGGAGACATTCCCTATTAACACCACCATCCATGAATCAGTGGAGGGCCACTACATCGATGTGGGATTCACTGAAGCTGCCCTTGCTGACCATGCTGCCACCCTCCAGGTCATTATTCCACGCGGATCTCTTCGCATCTCCCGCACACGCTCTCACCTGGAGAAAATTTCATGGGTTACTTTTTCCAACCTACCAACGACTGTTGATCCTGAGTCTCTTAAACTGGCACTCCATCGTGGTTTAATGGAGTTTGGGTCTGTTCTTTCAGTGGACTTTAGCGTCCTCTTACTATGCTCCCACTCAAAGAGCTCGCACTGCTAGGGCGTCATTCATCCCCTCCCCCACTGTATCCCGTAACATTGAGGTTATTCCTCATGTGGCGGTAGTTGGGGCATGCCCTGAGATCTTTTTTGTCGACCCTGATCAGGCGCGCCCCCGGTGTTCATGGTGTAACGCCCTTGGACACTTGTATAGTGGCTGCACAGCTCGAAAACAAGCCCTCTTAGCCACCACCCAGGGGCCTAAACCAGGCCAAAAACGATCCCACATGGCTGCAGCAGCAATTCCACAACCCACACAATGGGTTCCTGTTCAAGACCTGTCCCCTGAGGCCTTACGCCTAGCAGTTGAAACAGCTAACCCCACTATTGGTGTGGGATACCTTCGCGCTCATGCCCCCCTTCCAATGGGCACCCCCTCCAATCTCCCAGAGTCAACTCCCTCTCTCACCAAGCGCAAGGCATCTCCCACAGGGTGCCCCTCGTCAGCCACCCCCACTCAGGGCTCCGCGGCACCCCCACCAACCCCCACCAGCGATTTATCGCATCAGCCCTCAGCTCCCAATGGAGCTATGCCCACCAGCATGGACTGGCAACTCGCGGCCTGCAGTAGAAGTGCCACCTCAAAGAGTCCTACCCCAACCCCACAGTCCATTTCGCGCGGATCCTTTGCAGTGTTGGAGGAAGTGAATATGGACTCAGACTCATCAAATGGGGACACCGCGGAGGTCACCATTGAGCACCCTCAGGTCCTTCCCCTGCAACGGAGCGGGGCAGCATCCTAGGCTGGCTTACTGGGTCCTCCGCCCCCCACCCTCTCCTTCCCCTCAGAACCCTCGACGCTCCTCACGGATTGCAGCTAATAGTCAAGCTAAAGGACTCAAAACTAGCCGCCTCACAGCAGCAGGTTTAAGCGCTGGCAACCCCCAGGACATGGAGGGGAACAGCTATGAGTCCCCATGGCAGCACCCTGGCCCTGCAATCCATCAACGCAAATGGGTTGCGGGACTTTAAGCGGAGAGCCCGCCTCCTCCAAAACTTCAGGTCAGCACAAATTGACATCGCTGCTGTCCAGGAGCCCCATATATCCTCCCCCACGAACAATCTGCATGGAATGAACAGTTTGGAGGCAACTCCTTCTGGACAAACCATGCCGCCCTTATTGTTTTGAATCCCCGGGTTAAAACCCATTCTTTTTCACAATATCTAGGTGGCCGCCTCATACTGGCCAAACTCACCACTCCTGACTTCTCCTTCTTCGCTGCAAGCATCTACCTGCCTAATGCAGGTCAGGAGCAAAATCGGCTCTTGGAAGAGCTCCTCCAACTCAATCTCCCACGGAATACAGTTCTCTTAGGAGATTTCAACACAACCATAAGTCGCGTCCGTGACTCTTACCCCCTGCAGCAAAGGAACGCCCTGGATCAAGTCGCCTCCAGGATTTCCTTCGCCTGAGTGGCTTTATAGATGCGCTTCCACCCTCCGCGTCTGGCCTAGGTTGCATGACTAGGATCCAGTATGATGGAGGAGCTTTCCAGTCAGCGTCACGCATAGATATGGCACTGATTGGCCCCCTGCTAATTGGCCGCGTCTCCTCTCCCATCTCTCGTGACAACCATCTGAGTGATCACAGGTCACTCACCGTTGTCCTCACCACCACACTTAGACCGTCGCGTAGGTTCTGGCCTAGGGTTGCCCCAGCTCTTCTCAACAACCCCTTCACTAAGGAGAAGCTGTCTATGACCATCCGAGAGACTCTCACCTCCCCCACCCCACCTGCTTGACCACAAGGCTAGATGGGCGGTGACCAAGGAGGGCATCACCCGCGTTGCTTACAACTGTGCCAAAGCCCAGATGACTGCAGCTCGCGCCAGAGTCAAAAGGGCGGAAGCCAGAATCAGACATCTAGAGCGAAACTGCCAGCCTTCGCCCTCTCCCAGATGGTTGGAAGACTGGGAAGCGGCGCAGGAAGCACTCCGCTTGGAGCTCACACTGCAGGAAGAACGGGCAGCAAACTTTACAACATCTCGTTACTATGCTCAATGGGAACGCCCCACCCGCTTCTTCTTTCAGAAACAGAAAGCCCGGTCAACAGCGCAGGATATTACTGCACTGAAAATTGGCACTACAACCACTTCAGATAAGGAGAAAATCACGCAGGAACTACACCGCTTCTACTCCAGCCTCTTCCATGCCACCCAGGTGGACCCATCGGACATCCAAGACTTCCTGTGGCGGGCTCCAGAGCCGCCCATTGACCCACGGGCTGATGAGGCTCTACTGGCGCCTATTTCCATCCAGGAGGTGATGGAAACCCTTCTGAAATCCCCACGGCTTAAAGCCCCAGGCCCAGATGGAATACCCTTTGAGGTGTACCTTCTGGAACCTGCAGTGATAGCCAGAACCCTCCGCGACCTCTTCGCTGCACTCTTGGTGAATGGCGAGGTCCTCCCCGACTCCAGAGGCTCAATCACGACCCTCATTCACAAGAAGTCAGACCGTGAGAACCTGGCGAACTGGCGCCCCATAGCGTTGATCAACACAGACCACAAGCTCTTCACGAAGCTTCTGGCCAACCGCATCACCAAATGGGTGTCACCTCGCCTCTCCCCATCCCAGTACGGTTTTATTCCGGGGAGGTCGTTATGGGACAACTATAATGACCTTCACGTGACTTTGACTGCTAACTCTCGTAAGGTGAATGGCTTTGTGGCTCTTCTGGATATGGAGAAAGCATATGATCGGGTAGCCTGGAAGTATATTGATGCTTCCCTGGCCCGCTTCCATCTCCCACCCGCAGCTAGGCGCTGGATATCATCGCTCTATGACCAGCTCCACACCAGAGTTCTGGCGCCAATGGGTTTTACAGTGGCAGTACCAGTTGGACAAGGTCTCCGGCAAGGGGACCCCCTGAGCCCTATCCTTTTTAACATCACCCTTGACCCCCTCTTGGCCTCCTTACAGGACAAGCTAACAGGGATTCTGGTCCCAGGTAAAGCCCCACACGCACCATGGCATTTGCAGATGACACTGCCATTGCATTTGGCTGCCCTGGGGATGTTGCCCTCGCTGCTGTGACCATTGAGAGGTACACCAAGGCGTCCAACGCCATGGTCAACACCTCCAAGACAACAGTTGTACAGGTCGGCTCCCCCACCTTCCCCCACCATTTGGTATTGAACCTGAGCGCGGTACCTTCCGTCACCTGGGCGTTCTCACCAACCAACAAGGAGTTGCGCTAAAAGACAATGAGGACTTGCTCCTTGCAGCAGTTAACTCCAGGATTGCCAGCTGGAACTGGCGGCACATCACCCCCAGGGTCGAGCTCTGATGGCCAATGTGTTCCTCCTCTCCAAAGTCTGGTTCCTAGCGCACGTCTGCCCATTCACAGATGCCTTTTATACGCGGCTCAATGTACTCCTCCGCTGTTGGATCTGGGGCTCAAACCATCCACCAATAGCCCTCTCAACCATTGCCCGACCCTGTAATGAAGGGGGCCTAGGGCTTCTGGACACGCGATCCCACGCCACCACAATCTTCCTGAAGTTCCTATGGCCGATTGTCTGCTGGGACGCGACCCCCATGCCCCAATGGGCGCCCGCCCTCCGCCAGTCAGTGTCAGCAGCTCTGGGTCTTCCTAGAGCATCTCTGACCTCATTAGGGGAGTGGCTCACAAACCACCCAGGCCATCGCCTAAAACCATCCTCATCCCCCTACTGGAACCAGGCTCTTCTTGCCCTGAAACGAGTAGGCGCGCGGATCCACCATGCCTTCCCATACAGAAGGGAAGGCCCTGGCCTCAGCCCACGTCGCCATGCAATTGTGCACAATGGACAAGTTGTCACAACTCGCCTCAACCCCCAAGATCGTCCTCCCATCCGCCCAAGACTCCTTGAGCTCCTCCCTCCCTCCGTGAGATTTGACCTTAAGGAATTGTGGAAGGACGTCTATCACCCCATCCTGTCAGCAAAGGTGTCCAACACCTTATGGAGAGTGCTCCACTGTTCATACAGGACAGGGGACCGGACTGGCCCTACCTTCCAGCACCGAAGCTGCCCCCGCTGTGTGGAGCCTATTGACTCCCACCTCCATCGTTTTTTCACCTGTCCAGGTGTCGCCGCATTTTGGCCAAAGGCCCGCGCGCTCCTCCATGCTCAGCCCTGGTCTGGACACCCTGTGCAAGACCTCATGTTTGAGCAGACATTGCCTGGTTGCCACCGACCCCTCCGTGTCCTCGCCTATGCCACAGCCATCTGGACCATCCATAACTCCTTCCTTCGTGCTGCCTTTGACCAGCAGGTGTGGACCCTTCCACACATGATCACCCACTTTCAGGTACACTTTGAGATGGCCCTGAAGGTCTGCACTATGTCGCCAACCCTCCCCCGCTCAGTTGTCACTGCAGCACGGCTCTGGCGCGCAAACCCCCTCCCTTTCTCGATGCCTCCTCCCTCCCCTTCCCTCGCCTCAGGCTCTTAGAGCCCAGGCGTAATTCAATAAACATCGATGAATCCCCCCCTTGGGTTGGGACCATCTAGTACTAAAAAAAAAAGGTAGCAGAAGAAGTTGTTTCAAAAGAGATAGAAGAGCTCCTAAATCATGGAATGCTGGCCTCATCAAAGAACCCTTGGGCTACCCTGATTTTAATAGTAAAATAGAAGGATGGGAGAAATTGGATTGTCATTGACTATCAAAAATTAAATAACATCACAAATAAGAATTCCTATCCCCTTCCACAGATTGACAACACTTTAGATCAATTTGGAGGCGTGAAGTTCTTCTCCACTATAGACAAAATAAGCGGATACTGGCAGAATGATATACCCAAAGAAGAGCACAAAAAAAGTGCTATCATAATACAGGAGGGCCTATTTCAGCCAACAAGGATGCCACTTGGGCTATGTAATGCCCCAGCTATGTTTCAAAGAGAGATGGACACAATCCTAGGGGGATTTAAAATTGTCTTCTGTGTTAATTTACTTTAAAGATATGAACATCTTCAGCTGCACTTTCACCAATCATCTGGAACTTTTAAAGGCAGTTTTCAAGAGACTAGCAGCCACTGATTTGAAGATTAAACCCAGTAAGTGTCAATTTTCAAGGACCAATTGGATTATCTTAGGTTTGTTATTAACAAAGAAGGAATCCAACCTCATCCATCCAAACTAGATGCAATATCAAAGATGAAATGGCCATTATAAAAGTGTGATATACAAGTTTCCTGGGCATGATTAGTTGTTGACGCCAATTTATTGATGATTTTGCACAAATTGGAGAGCCGTTGTTTAAACTACTTAAAGATAATGTCACATTTGATTGGAATTAGGCCTATCAAGAAGCATTTGATGAGCTTCAATTGTCCCCTAATAGCAGCTCCATTTCTGCATTACTTGGACTTTGATTGCTAGTTTATTGTTTAAACTGATGCTTCACTCATGGCAGTCGGAGCCATGTTGTCCCAGATAGGAGAAGATGTCAAGGAAAATCCTAGACCTTTGCTAGTCGGACCTTAAACATTCACATGTGAAACTACACAGTGACAGAACAGAAATGCTTGGTGGTCATATAAGCCTACAAGCAATTTCAGTTTTATCTTCATAGGACTCACTTTATGGTTGTTACATATCATTTGTCCCTGAGATGGCCAAACAACTTGAAAGAACTTGAGGGCCAATTAGCGCAGTTGTCATTATAGCTTCAAGCCTATAATTACATAATTAAATATTGTTCAGGAGTGAAGAACCAAAATGCTGACTTATTATCCCGTTTACCTATGATTGCCACTGTCAGTTTGGCCGCAGATAAGCTGTTCCAAAAAAAGGTCAGTAGAGAATTTCAAGATGAGCCAAAATCTGTCCAAAATTGCCCACATATCTATAAAAAGACACTTTGGTCAAAAAATGGAATAATTTACAACCTGATCAAAGGAAAAAAGATTATTTTCCAAGACCCTTGGCACAAATGGATCTAATAATTGCGGCGCATAAGGCCATAGGACATGGTGGATTCAAGAAAACGAAGGAGCATATTAAAAGGTACTACTGGGAGAGATGCACTTTGATATCCAAGATACACTGGAGCGCTGCGCTTAATGCTAGGGTGAAAACCGTTCTGAAAAAGCACATTTTACCTGCTCATAAGGCCCAAATTTGATTGTCATACTGTATCCATAGATGTTTTCAGGCCACTTTCCACTAGCAACTCCAAGGCCAAGTACATCATCATGGCTATTGACCACTTGACTAAGTGGGTTGAAGAAAATCTATTTGGGAAGTAGGTGCAGCGATGATGGCCAAGTTTATCCTTGAGAATGTTATCCACAAACATGGTTGCCCACAGATTATCCTGACTGATAATGGAGGTAATTTTACTGCCAATGATATCATGAAGTTTAACCAATTGACGGGAATGAGAGGTGTGCTCTTTGCTCCCTACCATCCAGAGACAAATGGAACGGTTGAGCGCATAAATGGGACACTTGTAAACATTGTCTGGAAGCTAACCTCAGTCAAACCATCTGAATGGAGCACATTTTCTAAGCTCAGCCATGTTTTCTTACAATATATTGTATCACTTTGCCACCAAGATGTCACCTTTCCAGGTTCTATATGGGAGACACCCAGCCCTACCATCACTGTTGTATCCAGTCCTAAAAGAACCTAATGAGAGCAGTTATCCTCAATACATCAAGAAGTTTTCAAAAACCCTAATTAAACTGCAAGCTCAAGCCTTTGACAACAGTTTTGCTGTTAAAAAGGCCCAACATGAAAAGGATTCTAAAGATTGATATAATTTGACCAAATTCAAATATGGTGATGAGGTACTATTCTGCAATATGCATGGATCAGGACAATTACAGAGGTTAAATGACATTTGGGTTGGACCATTTGTGATTATTAAGAAAACTTTAAGGTTTTTTTACACCATCAAAGAGGTTAAAACAGATATATATAATATAATAGAGTGCATGCAATATTCCTAAGAAGATTTAGAAAGAGGTCCAATTAGGAGAAAGGAAAAAATGCACAATTATAGGAAGGTAATAAATATGAAAAAAAGAAAAAAATGTATTAAACAAAATATATACTTATAGATATATATAATAGTAATAAAGAAATATATATAATAAAATAAAGATTTTATATTACAAAATAAATGTATTGGCAACAAATAACTTATCATCCAGGTTTTTATTCCTCTGCTTTGAAGGGGGAGGGGACTTGAGACCAGATTACTCATCTGAACGCATCAATTCAGACAATCCAATTGTTGAGTAACAAGAAAAAGGACCGTAGTGGCATAGGGCCAGTTGCACTGCATACTAAGTTGTAGCTAATTTACAACAAACGATTGGGAGGGGAGGCACAAAAGTGTTAATTAAGATCCGCTCAAGCCCACAATTGGGTGGAAAACAAACTCCCAGGAGAAGACAGTCAACCAAAAAATTAGTTCAGTACTGATATATCTCTGGGGTCACCAATTGGACATAATAAACTTGGGCTTTCCACCATTTGATAAGGGGAGAAGATACATGCAACAACTGGCCTGAAATCTGGTCAGGAAAAAATGCATAAGGTGGCTGAATAAATCCTATTTTTGGGTGACATTCGTCCATGATATCCTGATGCAAAGCCTCAAAGGCTGCCCAAACAACCAAGAAGAAACAAACATCCATAACATCATGGGTATTTAGAACCAGGATGAAATGAAATAGGACCAACTACCAAGTGGCGCAGATTAAGAACTGAGAAACTCCTCCACAAAGGCGTCAACTTGGGAAAACCCTTGAGGTCATATGGTTGCATCTTCAGCCATAAAAAGACAAATGGGGTATAAAGCTGCTAATATTCAGCCCTCATTTGGTAAGAGGTTGATCCCAACATGAATAATTAGATGAGCCCAGTAATGCATTATATTCTCAAGTCATTGGGGAAATGGTTGATGGCAAAGATAAACTCCACCAGAAGATAACAATCCAGATAGATAAACTGAAGTGAGAAATTTTTTTCTCAAGGGTCAAAAATGTGGCCAAAAAGGGTCTGTGGAAAATATTTTGAAGAATGCAACGAAAGTTTGTAACCCACAGATCCTAAGGTATGCTCAATGGCAGGGTTAGCCTTCTACTCAATGATAGTCTTGGGCAAGTAGACGTCATTAGTGTCAGCACAGGAACAAGTTGACCCAATTGTGACTCCCAGAGGGAGCCTATAAACATATATATCTGCATAGTCCTGTCCAATTGGTTAAACTGATGATGTTGTTTGGGATTGAGAGAAGTGACGAGTTTTGTGGTAGAAAGAAGAGGTACTGTTTGAAGAAATTGAAGATAAAATCAGGAAACTCAGGGTTTATATCTCAATCAAATGGGGCAAAATGTTAGAATTTGATGGTTGACTAAAAAATAAACTTTTGAGAAAACCATCAATGCTGATAGATTACTCCCATTGATGGATCCTTTGATCCTTCCCAATTTATCTGCATAATTTGATAAATCAAATTCACCTCAAAACTGCCTTGATTGCGTCTAAACAACCTGATTATCGTAGCTAATAATAGCTATGATATAATATTATTATAGCCAATTATGGGATCCACTTGGGTGAATCCTGTGAATTTATGGCACAAAATAATTGCATTTCAAATTTAATGCAAATATGATTAATGAATATTATTTTTATGTATGCCAATCATTATAATTACCATGATAGACTTTCATATGGACATCTCAAATAGGGAGTACCTAGTACTATTGAGTGGCCTGCCAACTTCTCAATTAGGGATGCATCATTATTAAAATTTTCATAAAATCTTTTCCCCGTTTATTGTATCTCACTATTGGATGAAGAAACGTAATCAGGCTGGTTGAAAGGTGGATATACACCACAGAAGTGCTAATACTAAGCCTAAAAATCTTCCTAATTATGAGAGAAGTAGTGCATCCAATTGGGCTGAAACAATTGTTATTAAGTTAATTCAAGCAACAAATTATCTTGGGGGATCTCTTAATAACCACTGCCATAATCCATAGTAGATTGGCATGGCTTTAATGAACTCATTTTATAGATGAGTATGTCCAGGAGATGCCAAAGAAGTATAAAATGCCTTTGCCTGGCCCTAAAATAAAATTATCATCTTACCATATAATCATATTTCCGTCTGAATCATCTTATATTATTTTTAATTTTCATATTAAGAAGTGTATAGAAGCGTTCAGGGGAGCTTGTCATTATTACCTTAATTTATAGAGTTCCTGATTAGAGAGGGAAAATACCTGGAAGAGACCAGAAGATTCAAGTATTATTGTTTAGCTTTGTGAGCTTCAGAACGGTTAGAAAGATACCATAAAACACATAGCAAAATTGAGGATATATTAGCTGAAACTCTTCCCAATTGTCAAAGCAGGATTGTATTTAATATGCGAGTAAATCCTTAAAAACTTACAGATGGGGCAACACTAGTTCTTTTTTTAGTACTAGATGGTCCCAACCTGAGGGGGATTCATCGATGTTTATTGAATTATGCCTGGGCTCCTAAGAGCCTGTGGCGAGGGAAGGGGAGGGAGGAGGCATCGAGAAAGGGAGGGGGTTTGCGCGCCAGAGCTGTGCTGCAGTGACAACTGAGCGGGGGAGGGTTGGCGACATAGTGAAGACCTTCAGGGCCATCTCAAAGTGTACCTAAAAGTGGGTGATCATGTGTGGAAGGGTCCACACCTGCTGGTCAAAGGCAGCATGAAGGAAGGAGTTATGGATGGTCCAGATGGCTGTGGCATAGGCGAGGACACGGAGGGGTCAGTGGCAACCAGGCAATGTCTGCTCAAACATGAGGTCTTGCACAGGATGTCCAGACCAGGGCTGAGCATGGAGGAGCGCGCGGGCCTTTGGCCAAAATGCGGTGACACCTGGACAGGTGAAAAACGATGGAGGTGGGAGTCAATAGGCTCCACACAGCGGGGGCAGCTTTGGTGCTGGAAGGTAGGGCCAGTCCGGTCCCCTGTCCTGTATGAACAGTGGAGCACCCTCCATAAGGTGTTGGACACCTTTTCTGACAGGATGGGGTGATAGACGTCTTTCCACAATTCCTTAAGGTCAAATCTCATGGAGGGAGGGAGGAGCTCAAGGAGTCTTGGGCGGATGGGAGGACGATCTTAGGGGTTGAGGCGAGTTGTGACAACTTGTCCATTGTGCACAATTGCATGGCGGCGGGGGCTGAGGCCAGGGCCTTCCCTTCTGTATGGGAAGGCATGGTGGATCCGCGCGCCTACTCGTTTCAGGGCAAGGAGAGCCTGGTTCCAGTAGGGGGATGAGGATGGTTTTAGGCGATGACCTGGGTGGTTTGTGAGCCACTCCCCTAATGAGGTCAGAGATGCTCTAGGAAGACCCAGAGCTGCTGACACTGACTGGCGGAGGGCGGGCGCCCATTGGGGCATGGGGTCGCGTCCCAGCAGACAATCGGCCATAGGAACTTCAGGAAGATTGTGGTGGCGTGGGATCGCGTGTCCAGAAGCCCTAGGCCCCCTTCATTGCAGGGTCGGGAAATGGTTGAGAGGGCCATTGGTGGATGGTTTGAGCCTCAGATCCAACATTGGAGGATTACATTGAGCCGCGTATAAAAGGCATCTGTGAATGGGCAGACGTGCGCTAGGAACCAGACTTTGGAGAGGAGGAACACATTGGCCATCAGAGCTCGACCCTGGGGGTGATGTGCCGCCGGTTCCAGCTGGCAATCCTGGAGTTAACTGCTGCGAGGAGCAAGTCCTCATTGTCTTTTAGCGCAACTCCTTGTTGGTTGGTGAGAACGCCCAGGTGACGGAGGGTACCGCGCTCAGGTTCAATACCAAATGGTGGGAGGAAGGTGGGGGAGCCGACCTGTACAACTGTTGTCTTGGAGGTGTTGACCATGGCGTTGGACGCCTTGGTGTACCTCTCAATGGTCACAGCAGCGAGGGCAACATCCCCAGGGCAGCCAAATGCAATGGCAGTGTCATCTGCAAATGCCATGGTGCGTGTGGGGGCTTTACCTGGGACCAGAATCCCTGTTAGCTTGTCCTGTAAGGAGGCCAAGAGGGGGTCAAGGGTGATGTTAAAAAGGATAGGGCTCAGGGGGTCCCCTTGCCGGAGACCTTGTCCAACTGGTACTGCCACTGTATAACCCATTGGCGCCAGGACTCTGGTGTGGAGCTGGTCATAGAGCGCTGATATCCAGCGCCTAGCTGCGGGTGGGAGATGGAAGCGGGCCAGGGAAGCATCAATATACTTCCAGGCTACCCGATCATATGCTTTCTCCATATCCAGGAGAGCCACAAAGCCATTCACCTTACGAGAGTTAGCAGTCAAAGTCACGTGAAGGTCATTATAGTTGTCCCATAACGACCTCCCCGGAATAAAACCGTGCTAGGATGGGGAGAGGCGAGGTGACACCCATTTGGTGATGCGGTTGGCCAGAAGCTTCATGAAGAGCTTGTGGTCTGTGTTGATCAACGCTATGGGGCGCCAGTTCTCCAGGTTCTCACGGTCTGACTTCTTGTGAATGAGGGTCGTGATTGAGCCTCTGGAGTCGGGGAGGACCTCGCCATTCACCAAGAGTGCAGCGAAGAGGTCGCGGAGGGTTCTGGCTATCACTGCAGGTTCCAGAAGGTACACCTCGAAGGGTATTCTATCTGGGCCTGGGGCTTTGAGCCGTGGGGATTTCAGAAGGGTTTCCATCACCTCCTGGATGGAAATAGGCGCCAGTAGAGCCTCATCAGCCCGTGGGTCAATGGGAGGCCCTGGAGCCCGCCACAGGAAGTCTTGGATGTCCGATGGGTCCACCTGGGTGGCATGGAAGAGGCTGGAGTAGAAGCGGTGTAGTTCCTGCGTGATTTCCTCCTTATCTGAAGTGGTTGTAGTGCCAATCTTCAGTGCAGTAATATCCTGCGCTGTTGACCGGGCTTTCTGTTTCTCAAAGAAGAAGCGGGTGGGGCGTTCCCATTGAGCATAGTAACGAGATGTTGTAAAGTTTGCTGCCCGTTCTTCCTGCAGTGTGAGCTCCAAGCGGAGTGCTTCCTGCGCCGCTTCCCAGTCTTCCAACCATCTGGGAGAGGGCGAAGGCTGGCAGTTTCGCTCCAAATGTCTGATTCTGGCTTCCGCCCTTTTGACTCTGGAACGCTGCAGTCATCTGGGCTTTGGCATAGTTGTAAGCAACGCGGGTGATGCCCTCCTTGGTCACCGCCCATCTAGACTTGTGGTCAAGCAGGTGGGGTGGGGGGAGGTGAGAGTCTCCCGGATGGTCATAGACAGCTTCTCCTTAGTGAAGGGGTTGTTGAGAAGAGCTGGGGCAACCCTAGGCCAGAACCTACGCGACGGTCTAAGTGTGGTGGTGAGGACAACGGTGAGTGACCTGTGATCACTCAGATGGTTCTCACGAGAGATGGGAGAGGAGACGCGGCCAATAAGCAGGGGGCCAATCAGTGCCATATCTATGCGTGACGCTGACTGGAAAGCTCCTCCATTATACTGGATCCTAGTCATGCAACCTAGGCCAGACGCGGAGGGTGGAAGCGCATCTATAAAGCCACTCAGACGAAGGAAATCCTGGAGGCGACTTGATCCAGGGCGTTCCTTTGCTGCAGGAGGGTAAGAGTCACGGACGCGACTTATGGTTGTGTTGAAATATCCTAAGAGGACTGTATTCCGTGGGAGATTGAGTTGGACGAGCTCTTCCAAGAGCCGATTTTGCTCCTGACCAGCATTAGGCAGGTAGATGCTTGCAGCGAAGAAGGAGAAGTCAGGAGTGGTGAGTTTGGCCAGTATGAGGCGGCCACCTAGATATTGTGAAAAAGAATGGGTTTTAACCCGGGGAATCAAAACAATAAGGGCGGCATAGTTTGTCCAGAAGGAGTTGCCTCCAAACTGTTCATTCCATGCAGATTGTTCGTGGGGGAGGATATGGGGCTCCTGGACAGCAGCGATGTCAATTTGTGCTGACCTGAAGTTTCGGAGGAGGCGGGCTCTCCGCTTAAAGTCCCGCAACCCATTTGCATTGATGGATTGCAGGGCCAGGGTGCTGCCATGGGGACTCATAGCTGTTCCCCTCCATGTCCTGGGGGGTTGCCAGCGCTTAAACCTGCTGCTGTGAGGCGGCTAGTTTTGAGTCCTTTAGCTTGACTATTAGCTGCAATCCGTGAGGAGCGTTGAGGGTTCTGAGGGGAAGGAGAGGGTGGGGGGCGGAGGACCCAGTAAGCCAGCCTAGGATGCTGCCCCCGCTCTGTTACAGGGGAAGGACCTGAGGGTGCTCAATGGTGACCTCCGCGGTGTCCCCATTTGATTAGTCTGAGTCCATCTTCACTTCCTCCAACACTGCAAAGGATCCGCGTGAAATGGACTGTGGGGTTGGGGTAGGACTCTTTGAGGTGGCACTTCTACCGCAGGCCGCGGGTTGCCAGTCCATGCTGGTGGGCATAGCTCCATTGGGAGCTGAGGGTTGATGCGATAAATCGCTGGTGGAGGTTGGTGGGGGTGCCGCGGAGCCCTGAGTGGGGGTGGCTGATGAGGGGCACCCTGTGGGAGATGCCTTGCGCTTGGTGAGAGAGGGAGTTGACTATGGGAGATTGGAGGGGGTGCCCACTGGAAGGGGGGCATGAGCGCGAAGGTATCCCATACCAATAGTGGGGCTAGCTGTTTCAACTGCTAGGCGTAAGGCCTCAGGGGACAAGTCTTGAACGGGAACCCATTGTGTGGGTTGTGGAATTGCTGCTGCGGCCACGTGTGATCGTTTTTGGCCTGGTTTAGGACCCTGGGTGGTGGCTAAGAGGGCTTGTTTTCGAGCTGTGCAGCCACTATACAAGTGTCCAAGGGCGTTACACCATGAACACCGGGGGCGCGTCTGATCAGGGTCAACGAAAAAGATCTCAGGGCATGCCTAACTACCGCCACACGAGGAATAACCTCAATGTTGTGGGATACAGTGGGGGAGGGGATGAACGACGCCCTAGCAGTGCGAGCTCTTTGAGTGGGAGCATAGTAAGAGGGGACGCTAAAGTCCACTGAAAGAACAGACCCAAACTCCATTAAACCACGATGGAGCGCCAGTTTAAGAGACTCAGGATCAACAGTCGTTGGTAGGTTGGAAAAAGTAACCCATGAAATTTTCTCCAGGTGAGAGCATGTGCGGGAGATGCAAAGAGATCCACGTGGAATAATGACCTGGAGGGTGGCAGCATGGTCAGCAAGGGCAGCTTCAGTGAAGCCCACATCGATGTAGTGGCCCTCCACTGATTCATGGATGGTGGTGTTAATTGGGAATGTCTTCGCAATCGCTTCAAAGTATGAGAAGTAATCCTCTGTATAGAATTCAACAGGGTTATGCCCATAATAAAGGCGAATTACGTGGGAGAGGGTTGAGCGTGGTAGAGCTTTTTGCGCTCTAGTTTAGGCCCATTTCTTCTTAACATCAGCAATAAACGCCACTTCATGGGGATCAGCTTTGGGTAGCGTTGGTGCCAGAGGTTTTTGCCACGCCCCAGTGGCTCCTTTGGTACGTTTGTGTTTGCTTTGGGCTGCAATTGCAGGTTGAGTGTGAGCTGGTGGTTTGGACAATTTTTGGAGTTCCCTTGTTGCTGGAATGTTACAGCAGTTTATGGCGTCATATTAAATTGAGGGGCGGTTTGTTGGGCCTCGCTAAATTGGGGAGGCCCATCCATATTGGAATTAACTCCAGCCAATTGGGAGGAGGGCGATGTTTTATCACCATCCCAATTTATTTGGGTAAATTCAGCCCGAGTATTTGCTGTGAATTCGTGGGCAAAACTCACTGGCTGATTGGTGAATTGGTCGTTTTAAGAATATTATAAAATTGTGACTTGAGAAGTGCCAATAAGGGGTTTAAATGGGATGGGTGAGATTGGAACTGGTGTGAAGTTCCGAAATCTGAACCATTTGAATCCCCATTGGGAAGAGTAGATTGTCCCAATTTGGTGCCTAGTGAACCAGAATGTGCGGCTAATCCAACCTTACATCCGAGGGTTTGGGGGCCAGGTAGCTGAGTATTTCCCCTCATGGGGGAGCCAGAAACATGGCGTCAGCAATAATAGATGGGGCTGAATTAGCTGACACAATGGGGGAGGTGAATGCCTGGATGGGCTGAGTTGCATTCAACTGAGTAGACGCCATTAAAACAGCGTGGGTGATGGCCTCCTTGGTTGGAGGGGGCCCAGCGGGTTGGTGGGAGGCAGCGCACATAGAGCTGTTAGGCGTGCAGGTTGCAGAAGTGCGATCAGGTGAACTGGTGCTAGTTGAAGTAGCTCCAGGTTTGGGGGTGGTGCCTGCTTTCATGGCTGCTGCTTGAGAGCGGGTGATTCTGGTTGACCCTAAGGTGGGTAACCGAGGGTTGCTTCATTTGGGGGTGGTGCTGGCTCGTTTGGCATAGCCTGCGGGTTCTTTTGCGGGGTTTCCCGCCATATTTGCTAATAGTTTTTGTAAATCTCTTTAGTGGAGCTAAATTTCAGGCTGAATTGATTTTCGAAAAGTGATGCTTAGCAGAAAAGGGGGCAACACTAGTTCAATGCACCATTAGCCAAGACTTTAATCATCATTAAGGTTTTCAATTGGTATAGGGTCACCTCTCATTGCCATATCAAACTGACAAATGAAAGTGACAATACTGCCTTCCTTATCAAAGATAGGCAGGTTTGTGGGCTTGAAGTTGGATGATTATGCTTCTTTAAAATAGCCAGAATTGGGAGGCTCCATAATGGCTAGTATGAGGATGAGGTTCCATGGGGTAACCGCTTGTCTAGGCGTTGGAGTTAGCGAGTTATTCAACTTCCCTGTAGCACTGAATGTAGGTGAAATGTCAGCTATTCTTTAAGTGATACACTGCGGTGAGTGTTCTTCCCCCTGCTTGTGATTCCCCATTTCATCCTCAAAGTATTTTGTCATGGGGGAGTTAGCCTGGCACTTACATAACTTCCCTTACAGGCCTCCCAATTATCAGAGTATGTCTGCATCTCAGCTGGCTACAGACTGGAGGGGGTAGTTGGGCATCTGCAGAGTCTTCTTTCCATGCCATCTAGCGGCAAAGTATGCTGACATCCTGATTGATCTGTTTACCCTTCTCCAGGTGGTGATCTAAGGTGAAGTTTCATACTTCTCCTCATAGTCTTCAGATATCATCATATTTGGCTTGCAACAACTTCTTCATAGCCACCAATTGTTCCCATAGCTTAGGATTAACTGAGGTACAGGCATCCAAATGGGCTTAGAAGGAAGCGTCGGTCTGTTAACTTGATCTTCCAGCTTCATGAGTAGCCTTTAGGTGATGGATGCAGCTTTCTAGGGCAGAGAGAGATTGACTATGGTGGTCTACATGGGCTTGTAAGTCAACAGAAGTAACCTCACTCAGAAGTTGCTTTCTCAATTGGAAAGCATGGTAGGATTGTAGGTGAGCATTAACCTGGGTTCTCACTTCATCAATGGAGCTACGCGCTTCATGGGTTTGCTTATTAGTAAATCCAGACAGCTTTAAAAATCAGCAATTAACTGGAATACACAGCGTTGTAATTCTCTTGGGTTTGGTGCCATTTAGATAGTATACCCCTTTCTTTCCATAAAAGTGTTCCCTAAGAATCTGATATGGTTATTAAGTTCTGATACCAGGGCATTGATCCAGTCATGAGCCTAAAGAGAGTAGTAGTGGGTAGCCTCAACAACAGCTCATACCTCCCCAAAGTTTAGTTCAAGTATTGTCATCAGGGCTTAATTTGCTGCTACTGACTCCTGGGCATGTACCACCAAGTGGTCTATGGCAGTGTGGTGATGGGCAATAATGTATTAGTAGTTGTGAATAGTGCGGTTCACATTCTCCACCAGGTACTGTTTGATAAGTTCAGTAGTTATCAGCGTGGTACAAGCTTTGGAAGTAGCCAGTTAGCAGAATGTTCAGTAGGCATCCCAGAGTTTGTTTTGATTCCAAGCCCAGTAAAAGAAGTAAGGCCTATTATCTTCCAGCTAATCCCCAGAAAGCTGGTATCCTTGCATCAAGGCCAGGGCTAGTTATCTACTTCCTCTCTATCAGGTGCTTCACATGGAAATGTTATGGTAGGTATATCACATAGCTGTATATGCTTAGTGTTAAACGTTGTGTTTCCATAGTGTGAGGCTCCAGCTTCAAAGAAGTATCTACTTCCAGTGGGTGAGTCATTTTCCATTTTACAGGGTTTCTTTCTAATCAGCGTAACCTGGGCTATCCTCCTGTAGTAAGTACCACTATATGAAAATTATGGTTGCACAGGTTATACTTAATATTAAAGAACCCAGGTTCTCACTTTTAGAGATGTAAGCAGCAGATAGTCAAGGTCAGGGTAAATCCTTCTGTTAGTTTATTTGTCTTAAATGAGGTGGCCACGTGCTTATTGAATTCCTAGTCAATCTTCCTCAAACTAAAAAACCAAAGCAAAAATCAATAATAAAATCTAAAATTTTAAAAAACCTTTATTAAGGTTTGTTTTTTGCTTATATATGTGACTTGATAAACTTTTTCATCTTTTTCTCATTTCTTTGGAATATATACATGTGATACCCTTTTTCCAGATCTGTCTTACTCTTTGAAATTTAGACCTGTGACAAACTTTTTCATGTTTGTCTCACTTCTTGGAAATAAGACCCGTCACCCTTAACCTAGTTTTTTTCTTGACAGGTCTGAATTACTAGTCTTAAATCTGAGCTGACCTTTTATCTTGTTTATTTTATTTTGAGTTGGGGGTGGTTCAGGTTGATAAGTTAAGTTTTTGTTAACTATTTTAGTAATTTGATAATTAAATCGATCCCAGGTTTGGCCTTGGCAGCAATAATCTCAATCAAAGTCAAATATTAAGTGCTTTGACTATTTAGTTGATGAGAGGGTCAGATCAATGGATTTAAGCATTTCAATGCTTTTACTAAGACTTATAAAATTTTGAGCTGTGATTTTTGAGTCAAATATTAAATGTTTCATATTGAGTAGTTACAATTTTGTACTTGAAACATTGTAATGAGCTTAAATTTAGCTTTTATGAGTGCTGAATCATTAAAAACTGGCTGTTTCTCTTATGATTAGATATAGTATTTTACATTAGCTAATTAAATTAAAAGTATTTGGGATGCAAACTAAAATCTAGTTAACATCTACAAAAACCACACAGCCCCCATGAAAGGAAGAGATAAAGCTAGTAGAAGAGAAGATTTGAAATAGCAAGAAAAGCAAGTCAGGAAAAAGATCACTATCTAGAGCGAATTGGTGCCAAATGAAAATTGCTTCAGTTTGGATGGCCTCAAGAGCACAAAGAATTAATAAGGCATTTGAGGGAGGATTGCGTTTGACCCATTAGGATGTTTGTTGTGTAAAACTCAAAGCAAATGGGGACAATTTGGGTTTGCCAAAGGATTGATTTTGTTGCAGCAGGCCTAAAAGTTGAACTTTTGACAATAGTTAAATTGTAGCTGTTTGAATCATCCTGGGAAACTGAAGGCAAAACGCCTATATTAACCATAACATGCCACATGGAAGTGCTGAGTTAAAAAACATTTATCCTGAGATGAGAGGCTATTGATGTAGCGCTTGTATCTTAAAGATTGTAAAAGGTTGAACATTTTAATAAAGAAATAAGGATACCCTTCATTTTTATCCAGTTAAAGTAGTGGAAGTGTTGAGTGCTTGACTGGACCTAAATTGTTGGGTAAATTGGAGGGGGTGGAAGGCGAGTTGGTAGGGCATATGGCTACCAACCTGAAAGTTGCGGGTTTGATTCCGCCCTTTGCACATCGATTGGGGTGCCAGCCAAAGGAAACTATTGGCGGTTAGTAGGTATAATAACACGAAAATCTTACCCATGATGTAACCAGAAAAATCCAAGTTCCAATCCAGAGGTGAAAAAACTTTCTACAACAGAGTTGACCCTGCTCAGGTTTCATGTCAATACTTTCTCTATTTTGGTAATGTCCATCCCCCAGTCAGCTTGCCTCAAATAAATAAAATAAAATAAATTGTTGGGTAATTTGACAAAGGGAAATATCATTAGCTTGTGACTAATTTATTATGTCATGTATTAAAAAAATCAGTGATTAAGGAATGAGAATATTTTATTTAACTGAGGTAAGCCAACCAGGTGATGGACATTACCAGATATACATAAAACTAAGGAAATAACTGACAAACATAAAATTAGGCACCCCAGGGTACTCAAGTTACCCCTGTTGCCAGCGGGACTGCCAGGTATGGGGGTTGGTGCACTACTCTGAGGGGGTTTCCCTGCTATGGAACAGATGTGAAGGAAAGGGTCTGTGTGGAGGAACCAGAGTGGGAACCATGATTCTATGAGCGCTTTTTGCCTTGGTCTCATATATCCATAGAGCCAGGCTTGGAAGTTCTCCAGTAAGTGGACATGGAATCTGTTAATAATCCCATGAATGGTTGGGACCGTGCCCTTGAACGCATCTAATGCAATTGTGTGGATTGTCCACATTGCAATGGGTATTATTAGGAAAAGGAGGGTAGATGGGATTGGTGACTCAATCTGGAGCGTGAAGATGCTCTTTGATATTGAGAATTCTTGTTCATTTTGGATCTTAAGCAGGTGTGCGACTTCCTGCCATATAGCTTTGGTTGGGGGCATGTTTCTAGGAATGAGAATATTTTAAGTAATTCAAAGCTTGGGAACTCCAGCCTCAGTTCCACTTAACTATAAATGACTTGATAGCTAAGGCTCAGGGGCTTTGTGGTTAAGTCAGATTTAATAATAGTAAACATGGTGACCTGGAATCAGGGGCTTTGATAGTCTATGTAAAAATTAATCCTTAATGTCAATTGAGCTTGCAATCAAATTATTTACTAATCAGTGGTAAAAACTTCCTTGGTATGTGCTACCATAGCTTGGGAGGAGCAATGGTCTAGATATTGTCAGATGCAGCAGTAGAAATGCTGTTAAAAGTAATTGTGTCATTGAGACACTGGCCATAGGGCTGAGCTGGGTTACAGCAGGACATCAAATGTATTGTAGGCCTCTGATCAATTGCACCAAAGAGCTGGTTAAGTAGAGGTACAAGTCAGAAAGCTTTAGGTGTAGATGTGGATAACAATGAACCCCTACAAATTCTTGTTAATGTTTGATAGATAAAAAAATATTTTAGTCCAATAAATCGTTTAATAGTTTAATATACAAACTTGTTATATTAATACTTTTCAGATATATTAAGTTGTTGAGTTACTTGTGATTAGGAAGGTCAAGGCAGAGAGCCATTGTGCAAGTAAACGACACAAGAGTACATCCTTGAAGTGTTATCAATAATGAGTTTATATCTTAATCCTTATCATTATATGGTCTATTGTCTCCATGCAATAGACATTTATAATTCTGTTTTATCTCAGAAGAAGAACCAGACCATCTGAAGTAGGCCAAAACTTCAACAATTGGGATTTAAACCATGGCTAAGATATTTTACTATAAAGCCTTTCTAGTTTTTAATAGTCATCCTGGTATGGATGACTACTTAAGTTTCAGGCAGCACACTAAATTGCTGATTCAAGCGTTATGAGATTTCTTTTGACTCACAAATCTGCATTGGTAGAGGTTAATCTTCAAGAAAGATTTGGTGTACTCAATCAGGACTATACCATCCTTGTAGTCTAGGTTAATAATAAGATAGGTTTCTTCTTTTCAGCCTTCCTGATTTAGATATAGTATAATGGGATACTTTGTCCCAAGATGGTGAGGGTATCCTCCTTAAGGTTGTAACAACACCAAATCTTCTCAAAAAACTGATTCTAATTAGGATGTCTTAGCTCATATTTGGCAATAATATAGCTGGTGCAGTTACTACAATAGATCCAAAATGCAATGGTAGTGTGCTGTATGCCCCAAGAAACTTATTGTTGTGCACCCCTGCTGTGCCTTACTCTTAGCAGTGGGAAAAATTTGGCAGAATTTTTGGCTTCTTAACTAGTTTAGTGCTGACAATGTTAAAAGATGCTCCACTACCAATGATAGCCCATACCCAAACCTTATACACCATTATACACAAGCAAACATTCAGAGTAGGTTTCAGAATTGCTTATTAAGTGAACATTATGACAGTTGTTTAGTTCTAAGTGGGACTTAAGACTTAAGCTGTTGTCTAGAAAAATTTCTGCCAAAGTATTCATTGGGATAGCCACTTGTACATCATGTAGATAGAGCAGGTTATAGGACCATTTGGGCTAGCAGTTTAACCCGCAATCACACAAACTGTTTAGTTTAAGATTTTGATAATTTGGGTTAAGCTTTTTTATGGCTTCTATTTATTCAACCGAGGTAAGCTGACCAGGGGATGGACATTACTGAATATACGTAAAACTAAGGAAATAACTGACAAACATAAAATTAGGCACCCCAGGGTACTCAAGTTACCCCTGTTGCCAGCGGGACTGTCAGGTATGGGAGGTTGGTGCACTATTCCAAAGGGGGTTTCCCCTGCTATGGAACAGGTGTGAAGAAAAGGGTTTGTGCGGAGGAACCAGAGTGGGAACCATGATTCTATGAGCGCTTTTTGCCTTGGTCTCATATATTCATAGAGCCAGGCTTGGAAGTGCTCCAATAAGTGGACATGGTATCTGTTGATAACCCCATGAATGGTTGGGACCGTGCCCTTGAACGCATCTAATGCAATTGTGTGGATTGTCCACATTGCAATGGGTATTATTAGGGAATGGAGGGTAGATGGGATTGGTGACTCAATATGGAGCGTGAAGATGCTCTTTGATATCGAGAATTCTTGTTCATTTTGGATCTTAAGCAGGCGTGTGACTTCCTGCCATATAACTTTGGTTGGGGGGCATGTTTCTAGGTGGTGATGTAGGGATCCCTCCCCTCCACATACTGCACATGTTTTGTGGAGGGAGTTGGAACGGTCCGCCATCCTATAGGTCCTTCTCAAACAGCGCCAGGAGTTTGCTCTTATCCTTGGCTGTAGTAGTGGGTGGTGAGTCATTTTCCACATTGCCTTCTGTGTAATTAAATTATAGGGAATGTCCAACATATCTAGGTATTCTATCCTAGCTATGCTTGGGGTTGTTACGAGCATATCCCTCTGGGGGTGATTTTCTAGGTTTCTTAATTTGAATTTGGGGCTGGGTCGTCCCCTTCCCTGTATAGTACCCATGTTCTCTATGGTCCATCCCATACGGCGGATAGTTTGGAGGATATGTTTGAAATGAGGGGAGGTTCCATGCGGACCCGTTGCAGTAGGGTGCTTGGCAAGGTATGAAAGTAGTCTGGGTGGACTATGTGGGTTGGTTAATTTGAGCGCCTGTGCAAAGTTAGTCCTTGCTGCTCTGGACCAATGTTGTTGTGGGAGGTCTGGAGCAAGGATTTCCTTTATCCAGGTACCTAGGATGTGATTGGCGTGGCTCTCAAAATCTATTAGTCCCATGCCTCCGCTTGAGCGTGGGCCAAATAGTTTATTCATCCGTATAGGAGGGTGAGAGCCAGGCCACAGCCAGCCTTGGATAAGCGCGCGGATTGAGGTTATAGATGTAGGTGAGAAGGCTATCGCGTGGGCCTGGTATCACAGTATTGGGTGGGTGAGTGAGTTAGCAACTGTAACTCGTCCTGTTAGTCCTGGGGTTCTTCCCTTGAGGGAGGCAACGCGTTTGTATACCCGTTGTAACATGTTGCTTTCCATTGTCTCATTAGCATATCCCCCTGATTCTAGCCAGATTCCAAGGTGTCGGATAGGAGTGGTGGTGGGAGGTGTTGCAAAGGGTAAAATGATTGGGTTTTTTCTTCATGTGTTGGTATGAGGATCTGATGTTGTGGCCCAATTGTTTGTGTATTTGCCTAAGGGGATGATTTCTGTCTTCCTTTTGTTGAGTGATGCATTGCTCACCTTGAAGTATTCCTCTCTAGAGTGCGTTCCAGCTGTTGGGCATCTTCATTGTTTGCTATACCTGCTACACAGTCATCCGCAAAGGCTAGTATCTTGACTGTTGATTGCCCTTGTGCAGTTATCCCCATGAGACATGAGTCAGTTACTCGGAGTAGTGGGTCAAAGCTGAAATTGTATAGCAGTGGGATGAGGGGATCCCCTTGTTTGAGCCCTCTGTGCGGTTTGATCTTTTTTTTAGTACTAGATGGTCCCAACCCAAGGGGGGATTCATCGATGTTTATTGAATTACGCCTGGGCTCCTAAGAGCCTGAGGCGAGGGAAGGGGAGGGAGGAGGCATCGAGAAAGGGAGGGGGTTTGCGCGCCAGAGCCATGCTGCAGTGACAACTGAGCGGGGGAGGGTTGGCGACATAGTGAAGACCTTCAGGGCCATCTCAAAGTGTACCTGAAAGTGGGTGATCATGTGTGGAAGGGTCCACACCTGCTGGTCAAAGGCAGCACGAAGGAAGGAGTTATGGATGGTCCAGATGGCTGTGGCATAGGCGAGGACACGGAGGGGTCGGTGGCAACCAGGCAATGTCTGCTCAAACATGAGGTCTTGCACAGGGTGTCCAGACCTGGGCTGAGCATGGAGGAGCGCGCGGGCCTTTGGCCAAAATGCGGCGACACCTGGACAGGTGAAAAAACGATGGAGGTGGGAGTCAATAGGCTCCACACAGCGGGGGCAGCTTTGGTGCTGGAAGGTAGGGCCAGTCCGGTCCCCTGTCCTGTATGAACAGTGGAGCACTCTCCATAAGGTGTTGGACACCTTTGCTGACAGGATGGGGTGATAGACGTCCTTCCACAATTCCTTAAGGTCAAATCTCACGGAGGGAGGGAGGAGCTCAAGGAGTCTTGGGCGGATGGGAGGACGATCTTGGGGGTTGAGGCGAGTTGTGACAACTTGTCCATTGTGCACAATTGCATGGCGACGTGGGCTGAGGCCAGGGCCTTCCCTTCTGTATGGGAAGGCATGGTGGATCCGCGCGCCTACTCGTTTCAGGGCAAGAAGAGCCTGGTTCCAGTAGGGGGATGAGGATGGTTTTAGGCGATGGCCTGGGTGGTTTGTGAGCCACTCCCCTAATGAGGTCAGAGATGCTCTAGGAAGACCCAGAGCTGCTGACACTGACTGGCGGAGGGCGGGCGCCCATTGGGGCATGGGGGTCGCGTCCCAGCAGACAATCGGCCATAGGAACTTCAGGAAGATTGTGGTGGCGTGGGATCGCGTGTCCAGAAGCCCTAGGCCCCCTTCATTGCAGGGTCGGGCAATGGTTGAGAGGGCTATTGGTGGATGGTTTGAGCCCCAGATCCAACAGCGGAGGAGTACATTGAGCCGCGTATAAAAGGCATCTGTGAATGGGCAGACATGCGCTAGGAACCAGACTTTGGAGAGGAGTAACACATTGGCCATCAGAGCTCGACCCTGGGGGTGATGTGCCGCCGGTTCCAGCTGGCAATCCTGGAGTTAACTGCTGCAAGGAGCAAGTCCTCATTGTCTTTTAGCGCAACTCCTTGTTGGTTGGTGAGAACGCCCAGGTGACGGAAGGTACCGCGCTCAGGTTCAATACCAAATGGT
Source organism: Massospora cicadina (assembly GCA_022478985.1). Taxonomy (NCBI): domain Eukaryota; kingdom Fungi; phylum Entomophthoromycota; class Entomophthoromycetes; order Entomophthorales; family Entomophthoraceae; genus Massospora; species Massospora cicadina. The sequence goes on along the minus strand of JAKSZP010000073.1, from coordinate 58,064 downwards.
GGGGGGAAGGTGGGGGAGCCGACCTGTACAACTGTTGTCTTGGAGGTGTTGACCATGGCGTTGGACGCCTTGGTGTACCTCTCAATGGTCACAGCAGCGAGGGCAACATCCCCAGGGCAGCCAAATGCAATGGCAGTGTCATCTGCAAATGCCATGGTGCGTGTGGGGGCTTTACCTGGGACCAGAATCCCTGTTAGCTTGTCCTGTAAGGAGGCCAAGAGGGGGTCAAGGGTGATGTTAAAAAGGATAGGGCTCAGGGGGTCCCCTTGCCGGAGACCTTGTCCAACTGGTACTGCCACTGTAAAACCCATTGGCGCCAGGACTCTGGTGTGGAGCTGGTCATAGAGCGATGATATCCAGCGCCTAGCTGCGGGTGGGAGATGGAAGCGGGCCAGGGAAGCATCAATATACTTCCAGGCTACCCGATCATATGCTTTCTCCATATCCAGAAGAGCCACAAAGCCATTCACCTTACGAGAGTTAGCAGTCAAAGTCACGTGAAGGTCATTATAGTTGTCCCATAACGACCTCCCCGGAATAAAACCGTACTGGGATGGGGAGAGGCGAGGTGACACCCATTTGGTGATGCGGTTGGCCAGAAGCTTCGTGAAGAGCTTGTGGTCTGTGTTGATCAACGCTATGGGGCGCCAGTTCGCCAGGTTCTCACGGTCTGACTTCTTGTGAATGAGGGTCGTGATTGAGCCTCTGGAGTCGGGGAGGACCTCGCCATTCACCAAGAGTGCAGCGAAGAGGTCGCGGAGGGTTCTGGCTATCACTGCAGGTTCCAGAAGGTACACCTCAAAGGGTATTCCATCTGGGCCTGGGGCTTTAAGCCGTGGGGATTTCAGAAGGGTTTCCATCACCTCCTGGATGGAAATAGGCGCCAGTAGAGCCTCATCAGCCCGTGGGTCAATGGGCGGCTCTGGAGCCCGCCACAGGAAGTCTTGGATGTCCGATGGGTCCACCTGGGTGGCATGGAAGAGGCTGGAGTAGAAGCGGTGTAGTTCCTGCGTGATTTCCTCCTTATCTGAAGTGGTTGTAGTGCCAATCTTCAGTGCAGTAATATCCTGCGCTGTTGACCGGGCTTTCTGTTTCTGAAAGAAGAAGCGGATGGGGCGTTCCCATTGAGCATAGTAACGAGATGTTGTAAAGTTTGCTGCCCGTTCTTCCTGCAGTGTGAGCTCCAAGCGGAGTGCTTCCTGCGCCGCTTCCCAGTCTTCCAACCATCTGGGAGAGGGCGAAGGCTGGCAGTTTCGCTCTAGATGTCTGATTCTGGCTTCCGCCCTTTTGACTCTGGCGCGAGCTGCAGTCATCTGGGCTTTGGCACAGTTGTAAGCAACGCGGGTGATGCCCTCCTTGGTCACCGCCCATCTAGCCTTGTGGTCAAGCAGGTGGGGTGGGGGGAGGTGAGAGTCTCCCGGATGGTCATAGACAGCTTCTCCTTAGTGAAGGGGTTGTTGAGAAGAGCTGGGGCAACCCTAGGCCAGAACCTACGCGACGGTCTAAGTGTGGTGGTGAGGACAACGGTGAGTGACCTGTGATCACTCAGATGGTTGTCACGAGAGATGGGAGAGGAGACGCGGCCAATTAGCAGGGGGCCAATCAATGCCATATCTATGCGTGACGCTGACTGGAAAGCTCCTCCATCATACTGGATCCTAGTCATGCAACCTAGGCCAGACGCGGAGGGTGGAAGCGCATCTATAAAGCCACTCAGGCGAAGGAAATCCTGGAGGCGACTTGATCCAGGGCGTTCCTTTGCTGCAGGGGGGTAAGAGTCACGGACGCGACTTATGGTTGTGTTGAAATCTCCTAAGAGAACTGTATTCCGTGGGAGATTGAGTTGGAGGAGCTCTTCCAAGAGCCGATTTTGCTCCTGACCTGCATTAGGCAGGTAGATGCTTGCAGCGAAGAAGGAGAAGTCAGGAGTGGTGAGTTTGGCCAGTATGAGGCGGCCACCTAGATATTGTGAAAAAGAATGGGTTTTAACCCGGGGATTCAAAACAATAAGGGCGGCATGGTTTGTCCAGAAGGAGTTGCCTCCAAACTGTTCATTCCATGCAGATTGTTCGTGGGGGAGGATATGGGGCTCCTGGACAGCAGCGATGTCAATTTGTGCTGACCTGAAGTTTCGGAGGAGGCGGGCTCTCCGCTTAAAGTCCCGCAACCCATTTGCGTTGATGGATTGCAGGGCCAGGGTGCTGCCATGGGGACTCATAACTGTTCCCCTCCATGTCCTGGGGGTTGCCAGCGCTTAAACCTGCTGCTGTGAGGCGGCTAGTTTTGAGTCCTTTAGCTTGACTATTAGCTGCAATCCGTGAGGAGCGTCGAGGGTTCTGAGGGGAAGGAGAGGGTGGGGGGCGGAGGACCCAGTAAGCCAGCCTAGGATGCTGCCCCCGCTCCGTTGCAGGGGAAGGACCTGAGGGTGCTCAATGGTGACCTCCGCGGTGTCCCCATTTGATGAGTCTGAGTCCATATTCACTTCCTCCAACACTGCAAAGGATCCGCGCGAAATGGACTGTGGGGTTGGGGTAGGACTCTTTGAGGTGGCACTTCTACTGCAGGCCGCGAGTTGCCAGTCCATGCTGGTGGGCATAGCTCCATTGGGAGCTGAGGGCTGATGCGATAAATCGCTGGTGGGGGTTGGTGGGGGTGCCGCGGAGCCCTGAGTGGGGGTGGCTGACGAGGGGCACCCTGTGGGAGATGCCTTGCGCTTGGTGAGAGAGGGAGTTGACTCTGGGAGATTGGAGGGGGTGCCCATTGGAAGGGGGCATGAGCGCGAAGGTATCCCACACCAATAGTGGGGTTAGCTGTTTCAACTGCTAGGCGTAAGGCCTCAGGGGACAGGTCTTGAACGGGAACCCATTGTGTGGGTTGTGGAATTGCTGCTGCAGCCATGTGGGATCGTTTTTGGCCTGGTTTAGGCCCCTGGGTGGTGGCTAAGAGGGCTTGTTTTCGAGCTGTGCAGCCACTATACAAGTGTCCAAGGGCGTTACACCATGAACACCGGGGGCGCGCCTGATCAGGGTCGACAAAAAAGATCTCAGGGCATGCCCCAACTACCGCCACACGAGGAATAACCTCAATGTTGTGGGATACAGTGGGGGAGGGGATGAACGACGCCCTAGCAGTGCGAGCTCTTTGAGTGGGAGCATAGTAAGAGGGGACGCTAAAGTCCACTGAAAGAACAGACCCAAACTCCATTAAACCACGATGGAGTGCCAGTTTAAGAGACTCAGGATCAACAGTCGTTGGTAGGGTGGAAAAAGTAACCCATGAAATTTTCTCCAGGTGAGAGCGTGTGCGGGAGATGCGAAGAGATCCGCGTGGAATAATGACCTGGAGGGTGGCAGCATGGTCAGCAAGGGCAGCTTCAGTGAAGCCCACATCGATGTAGTGGCCCTCCACTGATTCATGGATGGTGGTGTTAATAGGGAATGTCTCCGCAATCGCTGCAAAGTATGAGAAGTAATCCTCTGTATAGAATTCAACAGGGTTATGCCCATAATAAAGGCGAATTGCGTGGGAGAGGGTTGAGCGAGGTAGAGCTTTTTGCGCTCTAGTTTCGGCCCATTTCTTCTTAACATCGGCAATAAACGCCACTTCACGGGGATCAGCTTTGGGTAGCGTTGGTGCCAGAGGTTTTTGCCACGCCCCAGTGGCTCCTTTGGTACGTTTGTGTTTGCTTTGGGCTGCAATTGCAGGTTGAGTGTGAGCTGGTGGTTTGGACAAGTTTGCGGAGTTCCCTTGTTTCTGGAATGTTACAGCAGTTGCTGGCGTTATATTAAATTGAGGGGCGGTTTGTTGGGCCTCGCTAAATTGGGGAGGCCCATCCAGATTGGAATTAACTCCAGCCAGTTGGGAGGAGGGAGATGTTTCATCACCATCCCAATCTATTTGGGTAAATTCAGCCCGATTGTTTGCTGTGATTTCGTGGGCAAAACTCATTGGCTGATTAGTGAATTGGTCGTTTTCAGCATATTGCGATAAAGTGCCGACTTGAGAAGTGCCAATTACGGGGTTTAAATGGGACGGGTGAGATTGGAACTGGTGTGAAGTTCCAAAATCCGAACCATTTGAATCCTCATTGGGAAGAGTAGATTGTCCCAATTTGGTGCTTAGTGAACCAGAATGTGCGGCTAATCCAACCTTACATCTGAGGATTTGGGGGCCAGGTAGCTGGGTATCGCCCCTCATGGAGGGAGCCAGAAACACGGCGTCAGCAATAATAGATGGGGCTGAATTAGCTGACACAATGGGGGAGGTGAATGTCTGGATGGGCTGAGTTGCATTCAACTGAGCAGACGCCATTAAAACAGCGTGGGTGATGGCCTCCTTGGTTGGAGGGGGCCCAGCGGGTTGGTGGGAGGCAGCACACACAGAGCTGTTAGGCGTGCAGGTTGCAGAAGTGCGATCAGGTGAACTGGCGCTAGTTGGAGTAGCTCCAGGTTGGGGGGTGGTGCCTGCTTTCATGGCTGCTGCTTGAGAGCGGGTGATTCTGGTTGACCCTGAGGTGGGTAACCGAGGGTTGCTTCGTTTGGGGGTGTTGCTGGCTCGTTTGGCATAGCCTGCGGGTTCTTTTGCGGGGTTTCCCGCCATATTTGCTAATAGTTTTCGTAAATCTCTTTAGTGGAGCTAAATTTCAGGCTGAATTGATTTTCGAAAAGTGATGCTTAGCAGAAAGAGATATCTCTGTGCGGTTTGATCTTGTTTGTTAGGAATCCAGGGCCGCATACAGCCATGGTTGCAGATTCTATTAGGTGCATCGCCCATTTTATGAATCTTGGTGGGAGATTGAAGGCATGTAGACATTCTTTTAGGTATGGCTAGCTAACACGGTCATACGCCTTTTCCTGATCCAAGAAGACCAGGGCACCAGTTGCTTTGGATTGGCAAATGTTTGCAACAGGGTGTATGTTGTTCCAGATTGAACGCCCTGGTATAAACCCAAACTGGTTGGGTGATAGGGCGTCAGATGCAATTGCGCCTAATCTAGCTTCTAAAATTTTTGTTAGAATTTTTGTGTCAGTGTTGGAGAGTGCAATTGGGCGCCAGTTGGCCAGGTCCAACTTGTCACCCTTTTTATACAAGGTTATAACGTAGGATTCATGGCCTCCTGGTAATAGGCGTGTTTCTAATAAGCTCTGGTTCATAGACGCCAATAGGAGGGGGGCAATTTGTTGAAAATATTTTTTGTAAAATTCGTAGGGTATCCCATCAGGCCCTGAACATTTCCTATGTAGTGCACCGCGAATTGTCTCCCAAAGCTCCTCCCATGTAATAAGGGATATTATATTGTAATTTGGTGGTGTACTTTGTATCTCAGCAGTTTGTATAAATTCTTTAATTTCTTGTGGATCTGTTGGCATATCGCAATATAATTTGGTGTAGTAGCGGTGTACTTCCGCCTTGACCTCCTTAGGGTCAGTTGCCACGGTGCCATTTGTCTTGCAGACCCGTGTGCATGTGGGCTGGTTTCCGTGGGAGTGGAATTGGCGGAAAAAGTATGTCAAACAGGTTTTGCCTTCTTTTATGAACTTACCTTTGTTTGATACTTTGATTCTGTGTTGGTGTTTAAAGATGAGGTTGTTAAGTTGGGCAGAAATTTCTGCCCATTTGCATCCCCAGTTAGGGCTATAGCCAGATCTCAGAGTATTTATTTCCAGGTGGTCTAGTTCTGCCAAGTTACGCTTGATTGTGGCTGTGTCCGCGGTGTGCTTACATGATGCAATATGTCAGGTTTTGTTAATTAAATCCTTTTTGAAAATTTCCCATGTTCCGATGGGATCTGAAGTGAATGGGGTTGTGAATTCTGGGTTCATAACCTTGTTTTCAACCCAGTTGGATATCTCAGGCAATTTTATATTTTCTGGGTGAAGCTTTCTCCAAGGCGACACCTGTGTGTGGGATTGGGTTGGCGTTAACTGCACCATAACTAATCGGTGGTCAGAAAAATTGATTTTTTTGTTATAAATTTGGAGATTCTTAAGCGGTGGGATTGCAGGATGAGGATGTGGTCAATATGACTCATCAATATGAGTGCTCCCTCGCATATGTTGGGCCACATCATGTGGGGAAGGAGTGGTGAATTGGGGGGAAGAGCATCCTGTAAGCCAAGAGATGCCTTCATTGTGCAGAATTCAATGTGTCCAGGTGGGTATCACCTGGGATTAGGCCATCAATCTGTATTGGGTTATCCCAGCAGTTGAAATTGCCTAACATAATGGTATCTGGTGGGAGGGTGAGAGTAGCAATGTTTAAAAGAATATTTTTTCTCTCAGTTGCAGTTCACGGTGCATAGATACATGCTAACAAAATTATTTCATCTTGGCATGTGATTGTTGCTACCAAGACTCAACCATGCAAGTGTGATGACGAATTTGTAATTTTAAATTTTTTGTTGTTTTGGACGATCACCCCACAGTGAGACGTCCATACTGATTGTGATGGTGCAACCCTGGTTGACCAGGATTCTTCTTCCCCTTGTAGGCAGTGGGTTTCTTGGATGGCCAAGATGTCTACAAGAGGTTTTCGCAGGAATGCCAGCTTTTTGGCTTGGGACGTATGAGCCCTGGCTCCCACATTGTTTAACATCCCTATTGACACTGAGGTGCCTGTGGCGCCTCAGGAGCGGTTGGGAGGGCCCTCTGGCCCTATCCCACCACAGCTCATTTTGGCCATGCTCCGCGTCTGTACTCCAATTCTTTCACTGCCATTGTTGGTTCCTTTGATCTGACCCAATGATTCAATGGAATTGCGGTTTTTTGCATTTGCGTCAACTTTTCCTGAACAGGTTTCATGTTGATTTGATGCGGATTGTTGATTGGATTTTGTATTTTTGAGGTTCAACTTTGTTGCATTGTGCACCGCATTTTCACCCAAATTGCGGTTGCATTGTTCCTCAGTATGTGCATGACTGATGACGCTTTGTGGCTCAGTCTGGTTACTGTGAAAATTTTCGACCTGGGCATATTGTTCTGATTGGTTGGTTCAGTGAATATCCAAAATATCCTCCCAAATTTGTCCAGGGTTAATGGCGGACTCCGCATGTGCCGCTGCTTCAGCTGCTGCTAGCTTGTGGGCTTTTTGTGCTGCTTTACGTTGTTTGCTTGTAACTGGGTCCATTATGGAGTATAATCCATCTTCACCCCAGCGGAATGTATGGTGACCATCAGTCATTTTGGCGAAGTTTTCATTATCTTTGTCCATTGCTTCCTCACAATAGTCGTTTTCCACTAAGCCCTCTTTCACAGGTCATGCGTGTTCCTTGTGGCCCAGTGAGCCACAGTGGTTGCAAATGGGTGGTGCGCGCTCCGGTGTAATTTGGAATGTGGCTGAATGGCCCCCATCTTCAAAGTGAAATTCTGCTGTGCGGGGAATTCTGGATAACTCCTCTTCCATTTCTGGGAAGGGATTGATTACAGCAATAGCTTTGCCCGTGCACAGGTTGGGCATCAGGCGAAATTGCTGTAATTTAAGTTGCTGAATTTCTCTGTAGGCCACGAGACCTTTGCAGAGCTCCTCCTTGATTACCTTATGAGGAAGGTTGGTGGGGAGCGAGTCAAAAGAGATGAACAAAGTTTTTGCTTTTTTCCATCTGGTGCACGCAGTGCACACAATTTTTTTGCCCTCAGGGAGGGCAATTTCCACACAAACTTTTGCTGCGGCATTGGCTTCATTGGCTGTTTTGAAACTAATATTGATCCAGCCACGGCCCATGTTGTTGGTGGCTACATACACCGCGTGAGGGAAAAGTGAGGGCTGTGCCTCAAATGTTTCTCCCACAGGGTCAGTGACTCATCCCCAAGGAAGAGTCTGATCCCATGTTCCACCTTTGATAAGGGTTGGTTGAACTAAATATACATATATTGCGCGTGCTTTAAAGTGAATACCATAAACCCAGACGGTGTCTTATTTTGCAATTTCTTTGCAGATTAGGTTCCTGGTCCCCCTCCAGGGAGTTTCTTGCCCTTAGTTGCACCGTTAAGTGCATCACTTGCTGCGACGCTCACCCATGTTGTATTATTTTTATTGATAGTCACCCATCTTTCCTGTGTGTGATTATTCAAATTTGCTGTTTGAATCGAATTGTAGTAACTAAAATGATTGTCATGAGAAAGAAAAGCGTGAAGCTTTTTTATGGCTTCTAAGTGCTTTGACTCTTTTATCTTAGCTCAGGTATTAATCATGTAGACATCATCAACCATAATGTAATGCAGGTTATTTTTGGCCACTCAGTGGCCATAAAAATCTTGCCTAGGTCTGGTGGAATGTGAGGTAAAATACTGGTAGAGGTAAAGCATTCTATCTTTACTCCACCTGCGCTTTTACAACCTTTTCCTCATTATTAATTTTCAAGGCCACATTTACCCTAGGTTTCTTATCTGCCCATCTATAGCATTGACTGGTAAAGATGTCCCTTTTGACCACAATTATGATATATAATCAGCCTAGTTGCTGATCAATTTCTTGGTTTGCAGGGCAATTATTTTTCCTTGATTATTCAAATCAGTATTTTTAGCCTCAAAAATTAGAATTTTAGATGATCTTTGGGCTGATTAAGGGTGTTAAAACTAGTGCACTTTCTTAAATAGTCCATGAGCTCTAAAGACCCTATGGTACAATTGAAGGCTGAAATAATAAGATGCTACAAGTCACAGTATGGCTTAATTGCATGCTTTATAGCAAATTTTATGTCAAATTGGTCATAGAATTAGACCCAGGTAGGTCTTTATCCTCATGATAAAACCTATTAGCAAAGTCTTTAATGAACTCAATTTCTCTGGGGTTTGATGTTAAGCAGATCTGTATTTGGGATGATAGCTTTTAATGCCCTACAAATTGCTTTATCACTGCACTCTTTGCATCTAAATAGGACCAATTTTCACCCAAATAAGACATAATTAGGTTGATACTGTGTGAGTTCAAGCAGTTAATAAAAGCTGTCAACTTCATGTGATCAGATGCTCATTGCACGGCTTTTTTGGATAATCCTAGAAATTAATGTACATTTCTATCTCTGTCAAATTTTAGCAAGTCTAAGGGTTTGATGTCATTGCATCTGTCAGGAGCATGTTTGTAACACTCCAGTTCCAGTAGAGATAGTGGTCAAGGGCCTAAATCACTGCTACGGAACCCACAATTGAATAAAGGGTAATAAAGCACCACCTAAAAGGATAGTGCATAGAAGAGCCCAAACAAAGACAGCATAAATTTAGTTAATCAGGACCTCTTGGAGGTCAGCAAACATTACTTAATAAATGCACATAGAAAAAAAATAAAATGAACATGTTTTTATTAAACCAGATGATCAATGAAGAAAGTTGGTCTTTCAGAAACATAATTAAATACTAGGGGAGAGTTGTTGATTAGCGGAAGTGGTGCAAAGCCTAAGCAAAACAATAGGCACGCGCTACCATAATCCAGGGTCCTGTCACTTAAGATCGTCCAAACTCGAGTTATAGATTGTAAATAGACTTGTCCTGACTTAGCAATATCATAAACGGAATGTGCTTCAAATATTTGTTCCTCAAGTAACTAAATCAAACCGTCAGCATTGAGAATGTATCTGTGTCAGGCAAACAGCAAGTTAGTTTTAGACCAGCCTTCCAGCCTGAGTGCTGAAGCACCCAAACGGCAACCTGAATGCCAGTGGCACTGCTGCTGATATGACAGTTATGGAACTTGGAAAGAATTCAACCAATAAGTTTTCACGAGCTATAATCACATATAGACATCTAGCAAAATACTAGATAAATATGGCCATAAATCCCAAGGGTTGTTGGAATACTGGCAGAAAGGGCAGTTTGGTTTTCAACATAAAAACTGAAATTGGGGAAAGGGTTTTATTGGAAAGATAAAAGAAGAAAATCAACTAACAATTTTCTCAGAGCAATGCAACTGATTAAATAGTGTTTGATTGTAGTGAATCCAAGCAGGGATTGGGTCCCTCAAATTCAACCTAACCCAGCAAGTTTTTGGGGAAGGGGGCAGATAATCTCAATTGGAACTGACATTGAAGGATTTGGCTGCAGGCTAAGTTGCTATCAGTTTGACCTTGAACACCTGGACTGAGTCTCAACTGTGTTTTCATTGGTTGGCATGATGTATCTGACCCAACAAGCAATGGGAATTCCCCAAGGCCACCCCACATATGGGCAGTCCCAATTGGTTGGAAATGGGTTCAGGATGCCGTTAAATTTTTGTCCATATTCATAGCCCGCTATATTATTAGGAATTGCTAGAAATAATTCTCAAATGCGAGGTGAATTGCAAATTGATTGACTCTGATTTTGGAGTAGCTATGTTCAGGGGATTTTAGGATATTCACTTGGTCAGATCTGTTAAGGGATCAATCTGTATACATGCTTAAAATCTTTTCAGGCAGAATTGCTAAAGAAATAGGGGCATCTGATAGTAAGTAACTATCAGGTGTACCAATTGGGATCAGTCAGGTTTCATCACCAACTAATTGGGAATGAATAGTAAGTTGTGAGGCGAGTGATGCCACCTGCAGCTAGTGAATTGATCAGTTGGTTTGTGACCTGCCTTAATGAGTTATAAGTCACATTACCTAAGCAGGTCGCTAGTCAAATATGGTTGGTTCACTTGGATTGAGAGGAAAACGTTAGGGACACGCATTTCTGACCCTTTCCATTTTAGGTCTTGAGGATGTCCAATGACAGAATCCTAGCCAAGATGGGGAAGACCATTGCTGCTGATACAAGGATGGGTGATTCAATGGCAACGGCTGCCGTTTCATCAAAGAGGTGTCGACTGAGGGTTAGACAACCAAATCCCCACTATAACTTCCCTAGAATTCACTTATAATAAAAACAGCTCTATAGTTTACATTTCTATAGTTTTCATCTGGTATATAGTTTAAGTAGTAAACTTTATCAGCTTTCAATTGTTCTATTCTTTCTCAAAGATATTATTGCTGTATGCGATAATTGGGAGACTCTTTAAGGAAAAAATTAAGGATCTGAGCAGGGATCCAGAGAAGAAGTGGAAATAAATTGGGGATTGCTGCCGACTGTGTGTTGAACTAGAGAAAGTGTCACCAAGGAATCTCAGAGAAGATCAGGTTAGACAGTACAAGGGAACAAATCCCTATTTTGAGACATCTCAAGTATTTTGAGTGAAAATACTGGCTGAGCATTGGGTCGAGATCTAAGAATTCCATTTAACTACATATAATAGTCATCATACTATTATCAACTGATTATATCAACAATAATACAACGCAGATGAATTGCACAAGAGCTGAACCTGTGCAAGTAATAATTTATAGGGGTTATTAGCTGATAAGAACTGGACCCATAAATATTTACAAAGTGGTACTCACTACAAGGGTGTAGTTGAGTAGAAGAACTTAGAAGAATGTCAAATAAAGATGAGTTAAGAAAACTATGGACAAAGTTGCCACTGTTAATCAGAATGCCCTAAACTCAGTGGATCATCGAGAATTTGCAGCCTTGGAAGAATGAGTTGCCAAGATGGAGGAAGGGATCAATAATGTCATACGTTCAGGAATAAGTTACTTGGAAAAGTAACTTCATAAAAGAAGGAAGAAGGGGACTTAACTCAAGAGGTCTTATATCTGAAAATGAAGTGAATAGCAGATCAAGTTCATTTGAGAAATTTCAGTGCTGATATCGAGTGACTGATTAAATAGGTCAAAGAGCTAAAAACTCACAAATGCAATTGTGAGCCATATGCAGCAAGATATGCCAAAGAAAGAAGTACTCATACAATAATTGGGAAGTTGAATATCCCAAGAAACTTGCCACCCACTATTGCTGCCATTTCAGAGATAGCACCCAAAGTCACTCCCCATGTAAGCTGAGTGGCCAAACCTAGAGAATCAGCTAGAGATACCTCAGAGGAATTTAAGGCAACTAAAAATTGCCAAAATTTCATCAGGATAACGCAATAGCAGCTTTCGACTGTTTTATATAATTATGTACAGCTATGGTGATTGTCAAAAGGCGTTGATGGTCATGAATTGCCTAGACACTGACTATCAGAACTTAGTGTTTCCTCACCTGGAGGGGGACGGCTGGTCGTAAGTGGAGGCCAAGATGGCCATAATGAAGTTATTTGGGAGCCTGACACACATGTTGAAGTGCAAACAGGAGTTTATGGGCATCCAGTTTCATAAGGATGAATCTTTAGCAAGCTTTACGGATCAGTTCTACCAAGAATTGCAAATCTGGTTGTGGCGAACGCACTGGATGCCTTCAATGGCAGAATTGCTTTAAAAGAGGCCCTTTGGCCCTATTGTGATTTGCACTGAATGATGTCTTCTGCGTTTGCAATGGAAATTACTACCACTAAAATGGTAGATAATTTGAAAATCTTGGGAGCAACCTTTGATGACCCAAACAGAAGTTTCTAATCAAACCCAGTATGCAATTTGGATCCCATGAAGGGGAACAAAGGTGCTAAAGAGATGAACAACTGAATTGTGCCAGGAAATAAGCCTAAAGAGTTCAGATTGATGAATAAGAAAGAAAAGGTCTGCTACCAATGCGGAGGAAAGGGACATTTTGCTGTGCACTGCAAGAAGCCAAAGGATCAAATCAACATGGTCCAAGAAAATGAGTCTGCTGCCGCCAAGGAGTTGGGAAAAGGACCCGTGGCCTATATGTGGAACAGTCTAGAGCTGCAGAGAAGCCTGTTCCTCCCAATATCATGAATGAGGAAATTGAACCCAGTAATATGTTTGTGGACAAAGACATACGGGATCAACTGTATCAAGTGGTCAATATGGACATAAACGCAGTGACAGGATCTGAGGCAAAGGGAATCAACCCTGAGATAATCAAGTAAGTTGCCTGGCCATACACCCGACAACTGGTGGACAAGATTCAAGCCACTGATAATCCTGATGAATTGTCTGAAGTCTGATTAGATGAGGCAAACTTGTCAATCCCCCTCAGTGCATATAAAGGAATTGTTTCCTGATTTATCAGTGCAAATCATTCACACCCTTGATTTGGCTAATAACGCCACTATACACTCAGTAAACACTATCTTGCAATACTCTGAGTGTATGTATGTAGATATACAAGTGAATCAAGTGTGGGTGAGGGCAATTGTCAATAGCAGAGTGCCCATAATATTGTCTTGACTAAGCTGGTGAAGAGGATTAAGTTCTCACCTGACTTGGAACACAAGAAGAAGTATGGGACAGCTGGGCTGAATACCCCATCTAATGTGGAGCATATAGTGCTTTGCCACTGCAATTCAGATCCTTAACGGTATCTGCACCAGCAATAGTTTTGGGCAACCAAAACTATGACATTCTGATTGGGACGGAATTTCTATTCAAGTATGGAGTTAAATTTAATTTTTGAGGATAATATGTTGACCATATTGGATCAGACGTTACCATTGGTCTATCAGAAGGAAAGAGAAGCTCCACTGAGTAAGAAATATTACTTCATCAACTTGATATACAATGACAGCATTGTCCCAATTCAATACCAACTAGTTGTCCAGAAGTGTTGAGAGATGCTGACAGAAATCCTAGAAAATTGGGGAATTCCACTGAGGATCAAGAATGAGAAAACCATACCACCAGGATTACAGATGATAGTCAACATGGGGTTAACATTGGAGATACCTGAGCTGCTGTATGGGGAGGTTGGAAGCCCCTGGAAGAAGTCCAAAGTAGAGCCTTTGGTGGCTCCTGGTATAAAATTGCCAGGTTATGGGAAAATTGAGTTCTCCTGGTGAATTTAAGTGAAAACCAATGAAGATCAGGAAGAATCAGATCATCGCATTTGTTCATCTAATCCTGATTGCTGAGTTGAGAAGATTCTATAGCTTTGGGACTCTCAATGAGATGGGATTATTGGCTGAGGTAACCATGAGTATCAACCTAATGGTTGATCAAGAGCAACTCGCTGATCTGATGGAAGGACAGCAAGAGGAGGTGCTCAAATTGTTTGAAAAGTATTGGGAAGTATTTTCCCAGGATGACCATGATTTGAGATGCACAAGAGATGTGATCTACAAGGTTGATACTGGGAAAACTTTCCAATCAGGATGAAACCAATTCAATGGTCAAAGGCAGCTGAAGTGGTAGTGGAAGAAGAAATCAGCAAACTAGTGAAGCATGGGCTTCTAGTTCCATCATTGAGTCCCTGGGTGAGTCCAATTCTAATCATGAAGAAAAAAAGGATGGCTCCAATCAGGTGGTGACTGATTACTGAAAGCTGAATAAGATTATATAGAAGGATTTATATCCCATATCAAGAATTGACAATGCACTAAATCGATTAGGAGAAGTGAAGTATCTCTCCACAATGGATCTGATCTCAGGATATTGGGAAATTAATTTTCCAAAAGAAGACCAAGAAAAATGTGTGATTATTACCGCGAAGGGGTATACCAACTGATGAGGATGCCCCAGGGTCTATGAATTGTGCCTGCAATGTTCCAGAGGGCCATGGATGCTATGCTGAGCGACTTGAAGCTGTCATGCATCCTGGTGTACTTGGACGATATCAATGTAGACAGTAAGACGTTTACTGACCATTTACACCACTTGAAAGTAACATTTAAGAGACTGTCCACGGCCAACCTGAAGATTAAGCTGAGGAAGTGTCACTTTTTCAAAAAAGAGTTGGAATATCTGGTATTCATGATCAACTCTAGTGGATTGCAGCCGCAAGCCCATAAGATTGAAGCCATAGAATGGATAGCTGTGCCAAAGAGTGTCCAAGTTATCCAGGTGTTCCTTGGAATGGTCAGATACTATAGAAGATTTATTTAGGACTTTGCCTGAATTGCTGAGCCCTTATTCCATCTGTTGAAGGACCCAAAGAAAGAATTCCTACGGAATGAAGAAGCACAGGAATCCTTTGATGAGCTAGACCAGTACCTAATTGATTCTTCAATTTTGAAATATTCAAATCTTGATAGAGAGTTTATTATACAAACTGATGCTTTGTTGATGGCAATTGGCGCCATATTAAGCCAAGTAAATGAACTTGGGGATGAACATTCAGTGGTTTATGTGAGCCAGACACTCTCAGCTGCTGAGAGGAACTACACTGTAACTGATATGAATGCCTTGTGGTCATTTACACCTGTAAGCAGTTTTGGGTGTAAATACATGGAACACACTTCAAAGTGGTGACAGACCACTTCTCAATGCATTGGCTCCACAATTTGAGAGAACCAGAAGTACAACTGGCCAAATGGGCACTTAAGCTACAGGCTTATAATTACAATATTGTCCACTGAGTGGGGGCTTCTCACCAGAATGTGGATGTCTTATTGCAGTTACCAATGGTCCAGATGGTATACCAGCAGGCGGATGAGTTATTCCAGAGAATGGTTGATGGGAAATTGGAAACGATCCCCAAAAAATCTAAGATGCGCTAAAAAATGATGGAAAGCACTGAGACCATGGATGGACAAGTTTTTAAGATGATTAATGGGAAGAGGTTACTATTCCCAAAGCCATTGGAAAGAGCAGCTATCATTCAAGCTGCTCATAGGGTTGTCAGGCATGGAGGCCTTAGAAAAGCAACTGATCATCTTTTCCAGTACTACCACTGGGAGTCAATCAACTATGATGTTGTGATTATCTAGTTTGTTGCATTGAGTGCCAGCTGCACAAGCCACATAAGAATACAATTTGATACCAACTGGTCCTCCCTGGATTTTCCTGGCCTATGGTGTCCATCGACATGATAGGACCACTGACAATGAGCACAGGGGTAGTCAAGTACATAATAGTTGCTATTGACCATTTGACAAGATGGGTTGAGATGAAGGCCCTGGCAAAAGTAGATGCTACCAGCATTGTAAAGCTCATCCTGGATCAAGTAGTATACTGACATGGATGCCCGCAGGTCCTGTTTAGCAATAATGGGAAAAACTTCATGGCTCATGTGATCCCACAACTGAATGAGATAATGGGGATCAGAGGATTCATGTCTGTACCCTACCAGCCAGAGACAAATGGACTGGTAGAATGAGTGAATGGAATGCTGGCTGCAATGCTGAGGAAGCTGGTCTCAGGAAGAAATTATATGTGGGAAATTTACCTGAGTTTGGTGACATTTGCCTACAATATCAGTCATCATACAGTTATGGTAAAAATAATGTTTGAGTTGTTATATGGGAGGAAGGCCGCATTGCCGCTGATTTTATATTTGGTGGTGGAACCAACATTGGGGATGAGTGCCAAAAGTACTTGAACTGATCAATGAAAATACTGATTTATATGCAATCACAAGCATTCCTTACTACGTTAAAGAAAAAGATACAAGCAAAATCAATGGACAATAAGAACTGACTGGCCTTAGTAGAATATAAGATAGGTGAAAGAGTTGCCTATTGTGATACACATAGTTTTGGGAGAAGAAACAAACTGGATGCATTGTGGTTGGGTCCATTTGAAATTATTGCCAAGATGGCGACTGACGCCTACTCCATCAAGAATCTCTTGGATGGAAGAGTTGTAAATTGAGTCCATGCTAAATATTTGAAGCCATAAATTGATGAAAAAAACAAACGAGTTCCTAAAGGACCAATGAACCTTTTAAATTGGTCATGTCTGATGATTAGGTCAAGTCTGAAAAAAACCTCTGAACTAATCTAGATGGTCATGTCCAAAAAAAGGACCTCTAGACCATAGTAAAGTGGTACGTTTAAGAATACCTAGGACCCAGTTTGGGGGAAAAAAAAAAAAAGGATGGACCACTGAACCAAAACAAGGTCAAGTCCCATGGAAAAAAGAAGAAAAGAATAAAAGATTGATAAAAGATATTGGAAAAAAGAGATCATAAACCACATAAAAACCAATATATTTTTATAATTTTTAGTTTTTATTAATTTACTCAATATGGGGATGATTTCACATAGGTTGCCTCTTGGGGGAGGATGGATTGCTGTAGGAATGAATAACCCATCAAAATCTATGCAAGATTGGATGCTAGCGAGGGCTAGACCTACACAAAACCAAGTTTTTTGAGCAGATGCAGATTCCTGCAAGAAAGTGGCCAATGGAAGAAAATTGAGATTTCAGAAGAAGCCAATTGTAAAACCCCAGAGTGGGGAGGGAAGCAACAGTATAGAATGAGGCAGTCAGCAAATAACCCCAAGTAATCCTGATATGGTACAGGAGCCAAAATATTAGCCTTGAGCGCTTTCTGATGGGCTTCATCAAGAACACTGGACATATGGGCCAGCAGCAAACAAGGGTACTGGACATGGGTTGCCAAATCATGACCCCTCTTAGAGTTATCAGTGGAAGATACTGATGGGAAGCGCTGGAAACAAGATAGTCATGCAAGGAGTGAATGTCATCCTGCAAATGACGACTATGAGCTTCTCAGAAGCTGAAGCAGAAGGAGCAATGGAACCCAGGAGAGGCTGGAAGCTTCATGGCCCAACTTTGAAGAACTTGACTGGCAAAGCAAAGAGCATAAGTGGAAGTATCCTGATCTAGTATGTTCTCAAGGTCAGAAGGATTCAGCGCTAGGGATAAAGCCTCAGTGACTTGGGCCCTTGATTCTGCATAGGGGAGTTCAAAATGAATACCGTTGCTGAAGGTGAGCTCAGTAGCCAAGACAGCAGGTTTTTAGTATTGTCTGAGTTGGAAGAGGAACTTTGGAAGCAAGTCTGACCTGGCAAGAAAGGAGCGATCAAGAGTGAAGGGCATAATTTCAGGAGCATCCATGATGATGTTTGGCGCATCTAAGAAAGGAGCTGAATCCAGGAGAGTTTTGAAATCCAACTCTGGAATTGATGACAGAGAGAGAATTGGCTACAAGTCATTTAAAGCAATCGCTAGCCTGGTTTCCAAAGGGTTGGTTACCATTTCTGGTAGTTCCATGGGAGGACTAGCCGCTGGTGCCAGACTAGGCATATGAGTCCTTGAAGGACCATAAAAGAGGTTCTGTCATGCATCATGGCTCATCTGCTAAAAGAGCCAAAGATCTTGATCAGACAAATCGTTGAGTAGCTGTTGGTACTGTGACTCAGAATTTAGCTTATGAGCTGGATGAGAGGGGGATGTAAGACTTATATGGAAGTCAACATTATGCACTCTACAATCCATTAAGCTCCAATTTCGAAGAAATTAATCTAAAATTAATGGGATAAGCTCTCCAGAGAAGAATTAAGTATGATATGATCCTAGAGGTTATGAGAAGAAAATAACAAGGGCAAACATAAATAAACAAACTTAATTGGGCCATGAAACAAACATCAATGGCAAGAGTTTCCTGTCTAGGATGAGGAGAAATTCAGAAAATTGAGGACGCTGGACCAAGAATCCTGAATATGACAGTGGATCATATGCCCTGATGGTGGGAAAACTGGGTTCCAGGACTAATATTGGCATGAGTAAATCAATCAGCCTGACATGACAGTAGATCATGAGGGACTGCACTCTGAGTAGGCAGTAATGAGGAGGAAGAGGAAGAGATCTGCATGCTGAAGGTTGTTCCAAGCAGCGTTGAGTATTGGTGATCATACTCCACTTGAGCAAATGAAGTATTCAACTGAGTGTCTGAAGTGGTGTTCTCCTACCCCAGTCCTTTTCTCGCTGAAAATCTAAGCAAGAGGGGGGATGTGTTAGGATTTTTGCCCATATTCCCAGCCTTCTAGATTACCAGGAATTGCTAGGAGAGAATTCCCTAATGTGAGGTGAAATGGAAATCAGTTGACCCTGATTTTAGAGTAACTATGTTTGGGGTATTTTAGGATATTCACCTGGTCGGATCTGTTGGGTATTAATCTGGAAAAATGCTTAAGACCTCATTGGGCAGAGTTGCCAACAAAATAGGGGCATCTGATAGTGAATAACTATCAGGTGTACCAATTGAGATCAGTTAGGTTTCATCACCAACTGATTGAAAATGTAAGTAGTAAGTTGTGAGGTGAGTGATGCTACCTGCAACTAGAAAATTTATCAGTTAATTTGTGACTTGCCTTAATGGGTAACAAGTACCATTACCTAAGCAGGTTGGTAGTCAAATATGGTTGGTTCACTTAGATCAAGAGGAAAACTTTAGGGACACGCTTTCTAAATCTTTCCATTTTAGGTCTTGAGGATGTCTAATGACAGAATCCTAGCCAAGATGGGGAAGACCATTGTTGCTGATACAAGGATGGGTGATTCAATGGCAACAGCTGCCATTTCATCAAAGAGGTTTCAACTGAGGGTTAGACAACCAAATCCCCGCTATAAATTCCCTAGAATTCACTTATCTTATAAATAGTTTTATAGTTTTCATTTCTATAGTTTTCATCTGGTATATACGAGGGTAAGTCAAAAAGTAAAGGCAAATTTTTAAAAAGGAACTTTTTATTGTGAAAACAAGATGACAAGTAACATCATCACTCTACATAATCTCCCTTAATTTCTATGCACTTGGTCCATCTCTTGACAAGCTTCATAATTCCGTCCTGGAAGAAGATTTGTGGCATCATGCACAGCCACTCGCGCACTGCCTCCACAACCTCATCATCCAACAAAAATTTGGATTTACGCAGGTGCTTCTTCATCAGACCAAAAAGATGAAAATCACTTGGAGCTAGATCAGGACTGTATGACGGATGCTCCAGCAGCTCAAAACCAAGATCTTGAATGCACTGGATCTTTTTTCCCGCAGTATGAGGATGGGCATTGTCCTGAAGCAAAGCACACCTTTTAAAAGTTTTTCTCACCTCTTTGTTTGATTTTGAGTTTCAGAACTTGCAGTAGCTCACAGTAGCTGTCACTATTCACTGTTTGACCTTTAGGAGTGTAATGAATTAGAAGTGGACTTTTCATATCCAAAAACACTGTTATCATCAACTTTCCTGCAGAAACTTGTCTTTTGAACTTTTTTGCTGTAGGTGAGGATGGATGTTTCCACACCATACTCTGCCGCTTACTCTGTGGTTTGAAGTGATGGACCCACATCTCATCAACGGCTACTATGCAACTGAGAAACTCTTCTTCTTCCTCTTCTAAACACCTTAAATGTGATTTTGAAATGTCCAAACATTTCTGTTTGTGCTGGTCTGTCAGTTGATGTGGTACCCAACAAGCACACACTTTGCGATAATTTGGTGATTTGTGGATGATTGCAACTGCTAAACTGTGGTTAATGTTCAACACATGCGCAATATCATCAATTTTGACATGATGATCATCATGGATCATTCTCTAACTGTCTCGATGTTCTTGTCTATCTTTGAAGTGGATGGCCTACCTGAATGCTCTTCATCGCAGATAGATACATGACCATTTTTAAGCGATTTATTTACTCATAATTTTGCATTCACTAAGACAGCTCTCACCATACTGCTGCTGCATTCTGCAAATAATCTCCGCAGGTTTAGTCCCTTCAGAGTGCAGAAAAAGTACCACTCCCCTCATTTCTTCCTTGGTGCACATGGACAATGGGGCACTCATAATAAAATGCCCTGAAATCATTATGAATGGAGTTGTGCACTGAAACAACACAGCTAAAAAACAAAAAAAAACTTTGAGGTTATGATATGTCATTGTTCAGTCAGTGCTGCCATCCATTGCAGCAGGAAAATAAAATTTGCCTTTACTTTTTGACTTACCCTGTACTTTAATTAGCAAACTTTATCAGCTTTCAATTGTTCTATTCTTTCTCAAGGATATTATTGCTGTATGCAATAATTGGGAGACTCTTTAAAGAAAAAATTAAGGATCTGAGCACGGATCCAGAGAAGAAGTGGAAACAAATTGGTGATTGTTGCTGACTGTGTGTCAAACTGGAGAAACTGTCACCAGGGAATCTCAGATTATATCAGGGTAGACAGTATAAGGGAACAAATCCCTATTTTGAGACATCTCAAGTATTTTGAGTGAAAATACTGGCTGAGTGTTGGGCTGAGATCTAAGGATTCCATTCAACTACAGAAAATAGTTGTCATACTATCAACTGATTATATCAACAACAATACAATGTGGACAAATTGCACAAGAACCAAACCTGTGAAAGTAATAAGTTTTTAGGGGTTTCTTAGCTGATAATAACCAGACCCTTAAATTTTTACTGATGCCCAACCTACCCATGCCTGGTTGCTGGGGCATTTGTTTGTCAAATGAGTTACATCAGCTGCAACTTTCAATTTATTGGATAGAGATTTTGAATTGCTGGTGATAGTTCTTGAAGATATCATCTGTACATCGGGGATCATCCTCAACAATTTTGAGGGGTGCTTGGCATTGATGATTGTACTGTTGACTGTGCCACAACTGGCAGTGATTCCAGCCAATAATTTGCTACTTGTCCCTCTTTGACTATATGTTTTAATCATTGGGCTTTATTCACATCAGTTTCAGACCTTTTGATTTCAATTTGGTAATCTCAGTGGAGATTTTCTCAATTCGGCAGACAAATTCAGCTGAGGTGAGCGTAGATACTGGGAGAGAGACCTTAAGAGGGAGAGCTGTTACCCAGCACTTGTCTACCATGTGGGGTAAGGTCACCCTGGGTGACAAGGGGCACAGCTACCCTCTTAGGACCCTTCTTGCTTGGAAATGGAAAAATCTCCTAATCTATGCAAAGGGGACGTTCCCCTGGACTTACAAGCTGGTGTATTTTATACTAAGGCTGTAACACTAGGCCAAGCATCACGCACATCCCAGTACCAATATGGGCATATGTCAGAATTCTCCCTTTATTAGGGGAAGCCTTGACTAGGGGTTGCAAACTACCTATGGGTGAATGCCAGATTGGGCCCCCCATTAACTTGGGTTAAGTCCAATATGAAGTATTGGGGATTGACCCTAATAATATTAATTAATTATTTAATTAAGTAGATATCAGCAACTAATGCTGATAATATTAAAAATCAATCAGAATGCGGGAATGTCTATCCTCTTGGTACAAAAATACCATTTAGTCCACAACGGGATTTAACCTGCATCATGAGGGGCAATAGCAGGACACTCATCCCACTATACCAGACACCCTTGTATTATTTAATAAGTATTTATATAATTCATGCTATTGGCAAATGATGCTGATCATTTGCCTATCCTGATCTATCTTATTTTTAATTAATTACCCTTGATATTTAATTAGCCTTGATCTATTATAATCCCTAGTACTATAAATAGTACTAAATATTTCTATAATAAAAAACTTTTCCTTGCAGTATTATTTACTCTTTGAAGTTCAACTGTCATATTCATATTTGGATTTCAGTGCAAAACCCAACAATTGTTATATCCAGCCTGCAGGAACCTCTGAACCATTACCAACTGGTTAAGTTCCAACATTAGGGACTTTATTTGGACCTCTAAACTTCTAATAAAGGTTAAGTCCTATATTATCTATATATTGGGTTTTAGTGTGATATCCACATCTATTGACATTCCTAAGTGAGCTTTAAAGGACCTGACTCAATTTATTATCAGATTCTGTGCAAATTCCAACACTGGTGCTCTCTGCCAGGTTTTCCTTCTGAGCCACACCAAGTATTCAATTTATACTAAGAATATATAATGAAACTAAGACCACTCGACTACACTCCTGAGGAGGAGTTGGAGATAATTTACCAAGAGAGTTTTGATCAACTTTCAACTCATACAGCTATTCTGGAAAACCTGAAAACCTTGCATGATGGACTACTCATATTAATGACTAAGGGAATGAAAGACTTGAACATGGAAATACACTAGGTGCAAGATGTTCATTACTGTGAAGACCTACTTCATCTAATTGGTGATTATGCTAAAAATACTGTCTATCGAGTAGCAGTATGCACAAATGAAGTTGAGGATGAAGCTATCAACCCAATTCTTAATTCCGTAGATGAAATTTATCAAATATATCATAATAAGCTGGAGCAACTTGTGAAGATGCGCCATCAGTATTATGGTTCTATTCCCAAGTACACCTGGAATAAGTTATTCTACCTTGGACTTGTTCCAACTAAGGAACTAGATGATGCTAGTCAATTTAATAACTCTGCCAATCAAGCTTGCCAAAATTTAAAAAAATTCAAGTAACCCAGTTAAGATAAATATCTCCCCCTCAACTAAGGATCAAGTACTGGATGAGACTAATAATCTATTCAACAATGAAACTAATAATGAGGAAATGAACCCTAATATGGATGAATCAACCTCAATTGAAATCCTAACATTGGAAGAGACTAATAATCTGTCCAAGGATACAAAAGTCCAATCCTATTTTCACATTTACTCTCTTAATTCCAAACAATCTAATAATTATTTATTTTTACTAACTCTTTAGGTAATCTCATTGTGGCTGAAGAATCTTAATCACTCAATTTAGACCATACAAAAAATCAACTCATGAAATAGGCCACCAATTTGATTTAAAATCCAAACCACCTGATTTAAAGTCTAAAGAGAATATTTTAATTCAATTTAAATCTAAACCACCCAATTTAAACTTCAAGGTTTTTTCTGCAACAGCTCACTTCACTTATCCCTGGAGCTACAGTTGGGTTCAATTTCAGGATCAGTTGAAAATATCAATTAAGCTGCCTTACACAGCTTTTCTATCATATTTACTCTGTTCTCTCATTGATGGCTCTAGCGATGAGGCCAGGTGTCATCCCCACTGCCTGGACCTCTTCCTAATGCTGGGTGTCAATCACAATGCTGGCTCTCATGCTGATGACACCACCTTGGCTCTGACCCCTAGCTGAGGCTTGGAGGGGTTCTGTCAGGATTCTCCCTTTATTAGGGGAAGCATCAACTAGGGGTTGCAAACTACCTATGAGCGAATGCCAGATTGGGCCCCCATTAACTTGGGTTAAGTCCAATCTGAAGTATTGGGGATTGACCCTAATAATATTAATTAATTATTTAATTAAGTAGATATCAGCAACTAATGCTGATGATATCAAAAATCAATTGGAATGCGGGAATGTCTATCCTCTTGATACAAAAATACAATTTAGGCCACAACAGGATTTGAATCTGCATCATGAGGGGCAATAGTGGGACACTCATCCCACTATATCAGACACCGCTTGTATTATTTAATAAGTATTTATATAATTCATGCTATTGGCAAATGATGCTAATCATTTGCCTATCCTGATCTATCTTATTTTAATTAATTACCCTTGATATTTAATTAGCCTTGATCTATTATACTTCCCTAGCACTATAAATAGTACAAAATATTTCTATAATTAAAAACTTTTCCTTGCAGTATTATTTACTCTTTGAAGTTCAACTGTCATATTCATTTTTGGATTTCAATGCAAAACCCAACGATTATTATATTCAGCCCACAGGAACCTCTGAACCATCGCCAACTGGTTAAGTTCCAATATTAGGGACTTTATTTGGACCTCTAAACCTCTAATAACGGTTAAGTCCTATATTATCTATATATTGGGTTTCAGTTTGATATACATATCTATCCACATTCTTAAGTGAGCTTCAAAGGACCTGACTCAATTTATTATTGGATTCTGTGCAAATTCTGACAGCATATCTCACCTGTACCCAGTATTGGTCCTAGTACGTTTTAAGTCAGAAAGGCCTTGCAACTTGACCTTTTTAACCTCTTGACATCCAGCCTTGCCCTTATAATCTATGCTCTCAATCATGTCATTAAGCCATGATAGCATCCAGATTCAGCCAGAGGAGTCACACTTCATCTAAAGCTAGAACGTTTTGAGGAATCCTTCATTAAAATAGCCACATTCTGGACGTGTGTTAATTAAAGTTAAGATTGAAGCTAAAATTTTAGATATAAAACAAATGTCTAAAAATCAATTTTGGCTTCAAAGTCAATCCCTGATGACTCTGCTTCATAGAATTATTCTGAACTGCTAGATTCAGACTCCTAAATTTGGGCCTTAGAAAGCTTTCCTAGTTATTTTCTGCTCAAATATCTGGAGGTTCCACTACTTTCCCTCTTGAAGACTATTAGAACAATGGCAGCTTTTCTCCTTGAGAATATTAATCTCTTTTCTGAAGCTCTTACGTTCTTTTCTGTATTTGATCTGAAAGGCAAATATAAGTATGACATCTTCATCAAATCAACTATATAGCCATTTGTTACAGATAGCTGATTTTGGAACATCTGCTTTTCCTTGACAAGCTCAACATTCTTAGCTTGCACAGATGACACTGTTGGCCAAAGTTTTGAGGATTCATCATGAATTTGGGCAAGATGCTTTATGTAGTTCAGCTCTGCTGGTAGTGTAGCAAGATATTTTATGTTCTTTTGTAGAGTATCCAACTCATTTTAGACATATTCATCAAATTAAACGTGCATCACTTTTAGATGCAGATAATTTTGCAAGTAGAGGTGATATCTCTAGTCAAGCGTTCAGTCTGAGAAGACAGAAATACTGAGTAAGTTTGCAATTTCTGATAGCATTTATTGACATTTTGTACCCAAATATTGGTCAATCTATTGTGAGTGTGACTTCAGTTGCAATCTTTAAATATTTGAGGTGGTTCAATCTTGGGACAAATATAGCACACCGAGAAATTTTCTAGCCAGTACAGGTTTTGAACTCAAAACCTGCCTAGGGTGGAAGCAGTTTTACCTGCCAGGCTAACCACCCTTTTCAGTTAAAATCTTAAAAACTATAATATTGAACTGTTCTCCCAAAGTATTTAGCCTTCTATGAGCATTGATGATGTGCTCTATATTGGTGACAATAGCTTTTTTGACTTTGGTTAAGCTGGAAATTAACATATCCAGTAGATTAGATTGAGAAAATTGCTTTTTTCTCTTAAACATAGTAGATTTTCATATGCTCTAAATTCTGCTAAGCCAGTATCCTAAAGGTGTGCTTGATGGATGATTGTACAAAGCTAACTAAATTTTCATTAGTTGCTTTTGTGCTGGTAAGAGTCTGGCCAAAGTTGTCATAGTTGCCTCTCAGTATTACATGTACATCTCTATCTTGAAGGTGTGATCTTTAAGGTAGTAAAACAAACTGAAAGATGCATCTATCTAAGATGTATCAAATTAGTGGCCTAAAGAGGGTTTCCATCATCTTTTTTACACTGTCTGAAGTAAACTCAAAAGAGCCTGTTGACTTCACATGCTCTTCTCCCACCATGATAGATCTAAGAAGTACAAAGTACTATCCTCAGTGTTCTGGTAAGCAGTTAAAATACTCAGTTATCTCTCTATCACTTGTTTTCATATCATTATTATCAAATCTTCTAGCAGCTTCTGCCTGGTATCCAGGTTGGTTGTTCATGTTAAGTTGTATACTGTAGTTTTAGTGAACACTAGATGTTAACTTTGAGGATCTACTCACTTGATGATTAAATTCCTGCTTTGGATAGTTAAAAGAGCTTTGACCAATTTTTTCTCAAAATTTGTTAAGTGTCTTATAGTATTTTCTAACTGTTCTGAAGCATGCAAAGCTTAAGAATAATAATTTTGTTCTTCTGATCTTTTCTGGGTATTTTTCCCTCTATAATCAGGAACTTTCAAAATTCAAGTAACAATGACAAGCTCCCCTTAACACTTGTCTATACTCTTAGCATGAGGACAAAATTAAATGAAAATGATATATGATTAGATATAATTTGTAAGATGATGTTTTTGTAGCCAGGTGCAGTATTTTATACTTCTAGAGCATCTCCTGGCCATACTTATCTATTAGATGAGTTCATTAAAGCTCTGCCATTTTTCCAGGATTATGGCAATGCCTATTGGGTTTTCCAAGTTAATTCAGTCCTTTAGTAAACTTAATTTCAATTGTTTTACCCCAACTAAGCACTTCTACTCTCATAATTAGAAGGGTTTTTAGGTGTAATGTAAGCATCTCTTAATTGTATATTTACTTTTAAACCAGCCTGACAATGTCAGATACAGCAGATATTGTTTAGACTGTTCTTCCATCTAGATGCACAAGCACTCAAAAGGTAAGCCATAATGCCAGAGGCATTGCTGCTTGACCAACTTGAATTGTATGGGAGATAAGTAATGATTGAGCGCTGGTAGGGTCACAAACATAAAGAGAAACCCAGCGAAGAACCAGGCTGTTGCAACTTTAGACCTGGTAGGTCTTGGCACAGGAAGTTGCACAATTAGATCAGGTATTTTGAGGCTTTTCGTAGGAGAACTGGGTACAAAAACAGTGATGAGGGGACAGATCCTTACCTGAAGTGGAATAATTAGGCTCACAGGATACTAATATTCTGCTGATGGAAGGCCTCTACAATTGGGGTGAGTTCCACAAAATTTTTCACACTATAAGCCTAATTAACTGCTTAGAAACTAGAGTTACTATCATGACTGGGATTGCCTAGCTGACATGGGGCCTGAGGGCCGCATTGTTAATGTTGTAGGGAGTTTAGCAAAGAAAAAATAAAAAGAATCAAATAATAAAAGCACAAAATTTTATGATATAGTATAAGTTAAGAAATTGATCATCAATTTCCTCAGTATGTTAAAACTGTTTAAATAGAAGATTGATTTGAGTATAAAGCTTGGAAAAGCGCAGGATTGGAGCCCTCAAGATTTTACCTAAACTGGAAAACTTCAAGCGGGTGGGAGAGAAAAATAAAACTTTATTTGACTAACATTGAAAGGTTCATTGGCAGGCTGAGTCACTGTCAATTTGTCTGCAGATACCAAAATGTAGTTTTACTGCAGTTTCAATGGTTAGCGTGATGGCGTCTTGCCCAACGGGCAATAGGAACCTTCCAAGGCCACCCTACATAGGGACAGTCCCAAGATTTCAAAAACAGGTTTAAAGTGCCCAAAACACCAGCTTATTTGGCATCCATTCAACCAAGAAGAATTTATCTGACAAAGATTCTGATAATTTTAGGGAGGGTTCCAAGCTGGCAGCAACTTTTGACAATAGCCTAACGCATCAGCAAGTTTTGCCAGGGATTTGACACAAGCACATTCTTCATATAAGGTACATGCCTGTTGAGCTTTGTTGCCAAGGTTTTGGGGCTCTCAAATTTTTATTTCAAAGGCTCATTGCCATTGACTTCATGTGGACCTTTTGCCCTATGGGATGCTGACTTTCTAATATTTTGGTGCAAATTCTCTCAATTTACCATAATGATTTGGTGGAGGTAATTGTAGGGATAGGTGCTGAGATCTTCAAAGAGAGCTGTTACCATTGCTCATCTACTACATGGGTGAGATTACCCTGTAAGATGAGAGGGGCAGCTGACCTTTTTGGACCCCTTTTTGAAGGAAATGAGAACGCCACCTGGTCCAAGTAGAGAGTGTTCCCCTAGACTTACAGACAACGTTTTGTCATGCACCTGACAAGATATAATAAAATGGGGAAAGGGCAACATCAAAATTAAATAATGATGCACCCCTATTTGGAATGGCAGCAGAGTGCTAGGTACTCCCTAATTAAATAATCCATAAGCAAGTACTATTGTCCAATTACAAGGATTAACATACAAAAATCCATTATATACTAATCTTATTGCATTAAACTTGTAAGTGCAATTAAGTTTATGCCACAAAACCCACTTGATTCAACCAAATGGGTCCTAAAATTAGGCATATTGAACTTTTTTATTTACTTGAGGTAAGCCAACCAGGGGATGAACAATACTGATATGTGTAATGGGGTAGGGGGAGGTAAAGTATAACAAGATTTAGGCACCCCAAAGTATATGAGCTACCCCAGTTGCCAGTTGGTAACACTAGGTATAGGGGGGTTAAATGCCTTACTCTGAAGGGATTTCCCCTATTATAGAGCAGGTGTGAAGGAAAGGGGTCCATATGCATAAACCAGATTGGGAACTATAATTCAACAAGTTGTTTTGCTTCAGCCTCATATATCTGTATAGCTGGCTTGATAGTGTTTCAGTAGATGTAGGTGAAATCTGCTAATTGTCCCGCAGATGGTGGGCATGGTTCCCTTGAAGGCATCCAGTGCTACAATGTGAATTGTCCATAGTGCAATGGTGACTATCAGGGAGTGAAGTGTGGGTGTGTCAGAAATTCAAGTTGGAGTGTGAGGAGGCTTCTGGAGATTGACAGCTCCTGGTCATTTTGGGTTCTTAACAGATGTGCAACTTACCATCATACAGCCAATTAAGATAATATTATAGCAATATTAGCTATGATAATTGGGAAGTTTAAGCATAATCAAGGCAGATCTAAGGTGAACCTGATTTAATAGATTATGCAGATAAATTGGGAAAAATCAAGGGATACATTAATGGGAGTAAACTATCAGCATTGATAGTTTTTTAAGGGTTTTCTAGTTGATCATCAAAATCTAACAGCACTTGCTGGCTTACTTTGCCACATAATATACAATGGCAGTGATAGAAACACATGGTTGTACATTCATATTTTCTTCCCAGAGAGTTAGAAGATCCAGATTATAATTATCTACAAATATTTTGTCTGCAGTCCTTTAGCAGAATGCAAAAAACGTCCATTATTTACAAGGGTTTTATCTGGATCTAGACACACTGTTTGATCACTGAGTGATCTATAAAATCTGAATCAACAGGTACAGCTGTTGCAGTCTTTATAACAAGTAGCAGTGTGTTTGCACTTTGTATCTTCCAAATTTGTCATAATATACATCATCAGAGACTAATGAGCAAGACAACTTGTCAACCACATTCCTACCCTGCCTTGTAGCAAAATCAGGAATATTCTCACACTAGACTAACATGTGCAAATGAGGATGTCCTCTATTTTGAAACTCTGTCATGTACCAGAAATCTTATATATAGCACCAATCAAGCAGTCCAGGTTTTTTTCTTTAAATATTGGATTAGTGCATTGACTTATATTACAAAAAGCCATGTGATAATTACTAGGTAATGTTGAACCAAGGGCAATCTTTTGATGAATGTCAAGTTTTTAGTTTCATTCAGATTACAACTAGCAGTAATGAGTAAAACTTCCAGCATATTTAATTAGCTCAAGTCATTGCATGAGAAGTTTAGAAACCATGTAGGAGCTCAAGGCTCTTGACCATTGTAATTAGTTCCAAACAAACCTGTTTCACTATTATGCAGATCTTTATATATTTTGCATAATGAGATGCATGTTATATATTAAACCCTGCAGTGTGTGATCTCCTTGTCATATTATACATGAGATAGACACATTAGCTTTAGCACAAAAGCATTGTGCAATAGATAAAGCAAAGAAGGGTAGTCTGTCCATTGAAATCATCTATCACTGCCCATAATGCATGTTTTGTAACAGGCGGGATTGCACCAATATGCCACAAATGAATTGGAAAGTAAGAGCCACGTTGCTGACCATACTAGGGACAGGCCCGCTGAAGCCCATCCCCAAACCCTTCTGCTGTGCCTCATCATTGCCACATATTCCTGCACCACTGTCCCCATGACACTGCACATCAACAGCAGGGTCTGGGACCAGATGTTGGATTTTTGGCCCTTTTGTAGGCTTGCTGGTGCAGTATCACCTCGAATCCAACAATATTGCAGGAGCTGCTCTTACTATCTATCAAAAGTATATAAACAGGCACTTTAATAAAATAAATGGCTTTATATGTTTTTGTTCTTTTATTAGGTGCCGCGCCAGGAAAAAAGCTAAAGCTTGATGGTAGTGTAATAGTAATAATTAAACGATTTATAGTTCAGGCTTAGATTTCTTGGTGCTGTCTGAATTAGGAAAGATTTAAAAGCGGCCTATCAGTTAGTTTGAGACTCACAGATAATTGTAATTTAGACTATTCATGCCTCAAGTTCAGATTAATTGGTGCTGTCTAAATTAGGAAATATTACTTTTCTTTCTCATTGCAATCACTATTGCAACCTATTCAATTCAAGACTGAATCTAGTTTGATAATCTCACAGAGGAGATTAGTCTGCGCCCATGTCAGAGAGCAGTTGGGCAAGCAAGGTAAGAGGAGCAGGTGGAAGGCCTGCGGCCTCCAACGTTTGAAAACGCCCCAGAGAATCCAGCGGAATTGACAAAAATACTAAGAAACTAGTGGTCACTATTTCCCCAGAGATACTTGCATGGCAAGCATAATGCAACCAGTACATCAACACGCCACACTCCCAGCCACTTTTGTCGGTGGAATTTGGAGTCCGCGTGTTTCTGGACATCCAAAAAATGGCCTTATAGGAAAAATTTTGTGATAATGTACACACAATTTCCCAACCGTGGTGTACGTTGCACCTCACTCCATGTCACGCGGTTGGCTGGACCTAGGTTTCAAAAGCAAAATGGCAGCAGACGAGGCTGCAGCGGTGCGCGTAGTGGTTGACCTCCCCAAAGGGCAATGGGTCATCAAAACTAAATGCACCAGATGGACAAAATCGAACCAATTTTTCCTCACATTCAACTTCTTGCCTACTACAGTAAAACGTGACAATTTGGAACAACACCTGAAAGATGGTCTTGCCATATATGGAAAAATACAATCTTTCAAAATGCAACGCTTCACGCTGATGCCACACCTGTGCACCGGCAAAGCCATCACAGTGCTGACCCCAACTGAGGAGATCGTGAAGGACCTAACCCAGATCCCGCACTCCACTTTTATTGATATCACAGGGCATACCACCCACCCATTCTGGGTGACCGTGGACAGCGCACCCCCCATTTGCACCCACTGTGATGCGTTCAGCCATAAGGCACATGCATGCCCCATCAAGGAGGGCGTCACATTCCAAGAGCACCCCTCGGCGGCCATGGCCAGCGGAGAGGCGCACTATGAACCAACCGCAAGCACCAAGGAGGCCTTCCCGTGGGGAGCACAAGGCTGCTACCTACTGGTAAAGCCTATCTCCCCACAAGAGCGGAAGAAGGCCAAGCAGGCCTGTAGGGCCGCAGCCAAAGAAGCGGCCAAAGCCACCACCACTATCCCACATTCACAACACCAGGAGGACATGGAGACCTTCGCGGTGGAAGCAACTTGGGAATCCATCAACCAATCAGATTAGGAAGCCCATGCTGAGCGGGCCACTCAATCTGAGGATCCAATGGGAGATTCAATCTCACCCAATCGTTGCACCCAAGCTCTGGTTGAAACTGACTTGGGACTCATCCCAACTGAAAAAAAAAATTTTGACTCTCTCAACGGTGCACCAAACTCACCTGCACCACAAAAAATTCGTCCAACGTCGGGAAAACAAAAAGTGAAGGCTAAAGCCAATGTGACTCTTTCTGCAAAAACAACAAAAACTCCGATAGCGTTGCTGCTAACACCTGCTCTGCTGTGAAGGCCCGCGGGGAGCTAGAAGAGGATGGTGGGCCCAGGTGCCCACCCCCTCACACCTAAGGTGTGATGGGGGAAACCTTCACCATAGGGATGTTGAATATCGCCAGACTCAAGGCCTCCCCATCCCAGGCTAGGAAACTGAGTTTTTTACAACACAATTTACCCATGGATATCCTGGCCATCCAGGAGTCCCACTGTCCACGAGGTTCCGAGGAAGCTTGGAAAACAATGCTCCTCCCAAACCTATCCTTTTGGCTGATGCACTGTGGGGTGCTAATTCAGAAAAATAATTTTTTCAAATTTTTATCCTCAGAAACATTCCTAAATGACTGAGTGCTTGTTGTCACCTTCTCATGGGCTGACGTAGAACATGAAATCAACATCTATACCCCAAATGGTGCATGCGAGCATCAGAAATTTTTCTCATTGGTCAAATCCCTCCTGCTACCCCCAGACTCCTTCATAGTTGGCGACATGAACTGTTGGCTAAACACACCAACGGACCGGTGGCCTTCCTCACCCCATGCCCCCCAGGGTCACGTAGAACTACGCGTTCTAAAGGCCACCCTCAGGTTAATGGATGTGCTGCCGCAGCATGCCCCGCTGCTCGAAAACATGATATGGCCCCACGTCCACAACAGCCAATTATGGTCCATGACCCGCATCGACCTTATTCTAGCACCGGCGAAATTTCAACCCCACATCTCCCACTTCAAAACAAAATTGGAATTCTCCAACCATCAACTGGTCTCGCTAACCTACCACCTACCTGTCACAGCTGCTAAGGCCCCACATTGGTACAAAATCTGCCCCCCAAGCTCAGGTCGCCAGGATTTTCCATGTGGGTAGAAGAGGCAACTATGGCAAAAAAGTTTGTTGCACCATTTTGCGCGGACCCCTTTTCCACATGGGCAACTTTCAAAAATGACACCATCCGCCACTCTTTCCATCTCTCCTCCAGATGCTCACGAGCCACATCAGCAGTTATCTCGCGCGCTCTGGCAGAATTGGCACACTTGGAGTCCAACATCCCAGTTACAGTATACAGCTCTGCATGGGGACAGAAGTGGGTGGAGGCAGCTGCCCACCTCAACGCACTCAAAAGACAACACAAACATCGGGTTTGTGTTCAGTACAGGGCCACATGCATCACAAAAGGTGACAAGTGCACCGCACATTTCTTTAAAAAAATTTTGCACCACGCCAGAGCGTGGCCTGCACCAGGTGCAAAGATCAGACAATTCCATTGCGGACACACTGGCCAAAGTGGCAATCAAAATGCAACAGTATTACTCTGAGTTGTACCGCTCTGACCCAATTCAGCTGGCCAAAGTGGCAGAATTTCTCAACTGAGCCCACATCTGCTCCATTTTCTGATACCCAGAAATAATGAATTTAATTACTCCAAACAAATTATGGACAGCCATTTGCGGTGCACCAAACCAAAAATGCCCAGGCCCAGATGGCATTTCATATGAGTTCTACAAAAAATATTTTAAATATATATCCCCATTGCTGCTCGCCTCACTTAACCAAAGCCTGATGGAAACGTGCCTCCTACCAGGAGGACATGAGGCCTTCACTGTCACACTCTTCAAGAAAGGGGATAAGCTAGACTTAGCCAACTGGCACCCCATTTCTCTAACAAACACAGACACCAAAATTTTAACAAAATTCATGGCTAACCATTTAGGGACTGTAGCATCTGCCACCATCTCCCCAGAACAATTTGGTTTCATCCCCAGAAGGTTAATTTGGGATAACGTGCACTCTGTGGCTAATGTCAGTCCACAGCCTCTGGGGCACTTGTATTCTTGGACCAACAAAAGGCCTATAATAGAGTAAACTGGGAATACCTCAGGGCCTGCTTCCATCAATTCCACTTACCCCCTTGCTTCATCAACTGGGTAATGCTGCTCACAGAATCTGCAACAATGGCAGTGCGTGGCCCTGGCTTCCTAATGGAAGTAGTCTGCCCTCAAAGAGGCTTGCAACAAGGGGACCCCCTCAGCCCACTCTTATACAACTTCAGCCTTGACCCATTACTGCGAAATGTGAATGCCCAACTCACTGAGGTCCACGTGCCAGGCCAAGCCCCAGTCAAGATAATGGCGTTTGCAGATGATTGTGTGGTGGGGGTGTCTAATAATCAAGATGCACGCGCGCTTGAAGCTCTCATCCAGGAGTATTTCCGGGTAAGCAACGTGGCACTGAACGCTTCCAAAACTGAAATCATCCTCCTTGGTCAGTTTCAGAACTGCTGGACCCCAGCAATTAGTTCCCAACTTGGCCCATCTGCTCGCCCATGTCCTCGCCCTACTAATTCAAAACACACCGCCCAACTGGTGCTCCCCTTCGTGCCACGTCCTACCATAGGACCAGTACACCATCTGGGCGTGTGGATGGAGGCAGGCTGTAACGCACTGGTTCCTTCCAATGAGCCACAAATGAGTTGGGCAACAGGATCCATGTTAAGGACCATAGGGCTGACAGGACTCCTGATACTACTCTCCTGGTGCGCGCGCTACAAGATTGGACAAGCACCCCCTGGAAGACAGTTGCAAGTATACTCAACCCCAGCAACATGCCTTGACTCCAAGACAAGGTATAGAGGGAGGCAATAGCCCTCCCAAGCTCATTCTCAAAGTCCAATTCTTGTTGATTTAAGCCAAACATGGCTGCAGTTAGGCAATATTTTAAAATAAACCCAAATTATAAATATATGAATTTTAGGTTCTTTTATTTAATATTTAGCCAAGTTGATAGAAAACAGAACTGAGGAGCCTCCAGCTCCCAGTTCCTTCCCTATATACACATGCTAAAAGCTAAAATAAGATATAATATAAGCTTATGGTGCCATTGCCAACTTGAATGATGTTTGGTGTAAACTTTACAGCAGGATTGCGGAATCTTTACTCAATGGTTCTATGCCAGTTCCAATCCTCAACGGTTCCGCGCCAGTTCCATTTTGAATCCCAATTGAACCGCGAAACTCCCAAGCACCTGTTTCATTCCATTCTTGATTCAAATCCAAATCGAATCTCGAAACTACCCATTTTACTCGTTTTCCATTTTGTTCTGACTTGGACGCCCATCTTGCTCCTTGGCCTACTCCAAGCTCTGGCCCCTTAGGCGTCCTTGCCAGAACCAACGCCCCCTCCTCCTCCATACATACAGACATAGCCTGCCCTGTCTTACCAAAGATCAGGGCAATGTGATGTTGAGGATAGACCTCAACTGTCACATCACCCCTAGACAGGAAGAACTCTTGAATTTTCTCAGAACATTGGGCACAATCCCTAGCTGACTGCCATGTGGAATCCTCAATAGGATGACCCACCCAACGTACCAAGAATGAACGACGTCCTCACACCACTTTGGTGTCAAGAATCTCCTCAACTTCATACTCTTCAGCTCCTCCTCCAGCTGGAAATAAAGGAGAAGCCCTTTCAGGTGGCTGGCCAAAGAATGGCTTGAGCTGCAATACATGCAACACTGGATGGGCTCTTGACCCTTCTGGGAGCTTCAGCTCAAATGCCACCTTCGTTCACCACCCTCACTACCTGATATGGGCCCAACGCCACCGGCCCCAATTTCTGGCTCCTTACAGGCAAGGCATAGTTCCAAGCATTCACCAAGACCCAATCAACTCTCTTGAAAGCTCTACCTTCAGATCTATGCCAGTCCGCCTTCCTCTTCTGAGCTGCGACCGCCACCACCAAATTCTTCTTCAGGAGCTCCAGGGTGTCCTGGGTATCTCACGACAGCTCATCTGCCACTGGATTCTGACCTTGCTCCTTGGGCCCCATACCCTCTGGGTGTTGGCCATGATTTGCAAAAAATGGGGTCATACCCGTGGATGAATGCTTATGATTGCTATAAGCAAATTGAGCCAGCTTCACCCCATATACCCATTCATCCTGCCGCCCTGAGACATAGCACCTCAAATATTGCTCCAATATCTGATTTACTCTCTCAGTTTGGCCGTCTGACTGAGGATGGTATGCTGACGAATGGCAAGCCTTGATCTTTAGATTCCCCAACATGTGGAGCCAAAATTTAGATGTAAATTGTGGACCACAATCCGACACAATCTCTTCAGGCACCCCATGTCTGGAGAAAACCTCATTTACAAAAATCTGTCCTGCCACCTTTGCAGAAATGGTTGACCAACAAGGGAAAAACTTTGCATATTTAGTCAGGCGATCCACCACCACCATCAAGGCATCCATCCCCTATGACTTGGGCAGTCCTGTGATGAAGTCCACACTCACTGAGGACCATGGCCTAGAAAAATTTGAAGCGGCTTCAATTTCCCCCCCAGTGCCACCCATTGGGCCTTTGCCCTGGCGCAAACTACACAATGTGAAACATACTTCCGCACCACCGCACCCACACCTCTCCACAAATAGTGATGGCGAACAAGATCTAATGTCTTCTCTTGACTGAGATGACCTGCCAGAGAGGATGGTCGTGATTAGCTGCCATTACCTCTTGTTGAAGACTCTTCACAGGGACCCAAATCCTTCCCTCATGGCATATGATACCACCCCGAACTGAGAATCCCGCATGCCCCCTGCTTGCCTCACCTTCTCCTGTCTCTTCTCTTATCCGTTGGCCCAGCTCACATCTTTGCTGTGCAGTCCAGATTCTTCTTGCCATTCCTTCTCTCCAGCCCTGAATCGTTGCAAACAGGTTCTGTGGCAACATCATGGCTGTATTGAACTTCCTCAACTCCTCATCAGAAAACACCAGTCCAGAATCATGGCTCAATAAATCTGGCAAGATATTTTGTTTTCCCGGCTTGTATTCAATCCGCAGGTCATATTGAACCAACCTAAGTGCCACCAGGCCTGCCTCTGGTTCATGAGGCGTGGGACTTATAGTATTCTAAGGCTCAATGGTCCGTTCGGATGACAACCGGGTGCCTGGCATACAATAGGTGGTGTTGCCACTCCCCTAAAGCTGCAACTATTGCCAAAAGTTCCTTATCATAAACTGGATAGTTGGTTTCAGCTGGTGCCATCTTCTGACTGAAGTAACAGACAGGATGTTCAACCCCATCCTTACCCTCCTGCAACAACATGGCTCCAAGTGCAAAATTTGATGCGTCAGTCTCTACCATGAATGGTTTGTTTGGGTCAGGGTGTGCCAGAACTGGGGCTGTCAGCAGACTCATCTTCACTTGCTAAAATGCCCTCTCCTCAGCCTCCCCCAAATGAACGGCACATTTTCCGTCAGTCTTGTCAACGGCACAGCCCATTGGGCCAAATCCCTAGAAAACCTCCGCACAAAATTTACCACCCCCAAAAAGCTTCGCACTTCAGTCCTATTCCCAGGAGCCTTCCATTCCCGCACCACCCGCAACTTATCAGGACAGATCGCTATCCCTTCTTGGAGGACCATGTTCCCTAGGAAGGACACTGATTCCTTATTGAACTCGCACTTGGACAGCTTCAACTTCAAGCCCACGTTCCTAACCACCTCCAACACACTTCTCACATCCCTCACATGGTCCTGTGCTGATCTGAAAACACCAGGATGTCATCCATATAAGCAACACAACACCTACCCATTAAGTCCCCCATACATGATCAATCATGCGCTGAAAACTGCAGGGGCATTGTATAGCCCAAATGGCATAACCCTGTACTCAAAGTTCCCCAGATGACATTTAAATGCTGTATACTGCTGGTGCTCAGGGCGATCAGGAATTTGATTGAAAGCGTCCACCAAATCCAATTTGGTGAACACCCCACACCTGGAGACCATGGGCAGAATGTTCTCCATGAGTGGCATTGATAGGGTCAGATTCTGTCACCTCATTAAGGCGTCAGAAATCAACACAAGGACGTAACTCCCCCTGACTTGGGAACCACACAACTGGCAAAACCACCAGCGACTTGGAAGGCATAATCAAACCCATATCCAGCATCTTATGGACATAATCCTCCAATGCCTCTCAGGCCCGTGATGCAACGGATAGACTGGACAGCCCTTTGGTAACTCAGAGCCTTCCTTGAACCGGAATCCAAATGCAAAATTTCCAGATGAAAAAGGCGCATCACCTTTAGGCTCAAACACCTCCGCAAAATCCTGATACTCTCGCAACTTCTTCCACTGGCACACTTGAGGTGATTCCACCCATGTGCTTCACCAATGAACCTTGGGACCGAAACGTCCATTCACATGTCCCCTGACTCTAGGCGACAACAGAACCTCTCTCTCTTCATATCAAACTGTGGGCAGAAATGGTGCCACCATCTCATCCCCAGCACCACCAAATATGGCAGGTGAGCTATGGCGTGGGAAACCTCCCCTGAATACCTCCGGGCCTTGCCTCAACAGGACCTTGGCCTGTACTCACCATACCGCATTTTTTTAAGCGTCTGCCAATGTCACCCATCCATCCTTCTGTAATGACAATCCATGGCTTGCCCACTTCTCCTCAACATAATTTTCCCCAGCTCCGGTGTCAATCAAAGCTAGAACTTACTGCAATCCCTTTCCCCTATCCCCCACAAGCACATTGATGGGCAAAATCAGATAAGGATAAGATGAAGTAAGCAGTTTATTTTGAGGCACCAGATTCACCAGCTTCTTGCAAAAATTATAAGGAGCCTTCTTATTCTGAGCCTCTGGATCCTGAGCAGTAATCTCGATGGAATCCCTGTCTCCCGCACTCATAACCATACCCTCAGGATTTCATTGACTCTTCTTTCCTTCCTCCACATAGCTAAACCCCTTAGAACCATGTATGGGCTCTGAACCTGCCCTTCTTCCACCACTCTGTCCTCGGAATCCCCCTGGGGGTCACACAAATTCCTGATAGGCCTGTACCAAACTCAACTGTCGCTCTACCTGCAAGGCTAACCCACCTCTCCAACGTCGCTGCAGGTTTCACCGCCGCTATTGCCAATAATAAATCAGCTTGCAAGTTTTGGCAAAACATGTGCGGAAGCTGAGACTCAGGTGCCTTTGCTGCTCTTGCCAATGCGCGGAACATCTGGCCATACTCCTCCACTGACTTCTTCCCTTGACCACACTGCAGTAACGCCTAGGCCAAATCCTGCCCCTCATCTGGACATGCTGCACGGTCAATCCAATCCAGACATTCATCCACTGATACGGGTAACCCTGACTGCTCTTCTTAAAGGTTCTCGCACCCAGTTTGACTGCTTTACTGAAGTGCCAAAGAGCCTGGCTTAACTGCAAAGCAAACAAATCCTCTCCACCCGCTGCCTTTGTCAAACATCCCTGAAACTGAACCCAGCTAAACGTCTGTTGATCAGTTCCAAGTCTTCCAATTTAAAAACTGTGGGAATTCTTCCTTTGTCCTTCCCAGGCCCTACCACTTTCCCACCATCCTGGGACACACACTCTAAAACCTGGTATAATTCATGAAGCAAAAAGATGGTGGAGAATATCACCATCAAGAGTGTTGCAGTATGGTTATATCACATTGGAAACACGACTTCTTCTGGCACCTCTTTTACTTGCCACCACAATGACAGGAAAGTAAATGAGTTCTGTTTAATGTAACGCACTGGTTCCTTCCAATGAGCCACGAATGAGTTGGGCAACAGGATCCATGTTAAGGACCATAGGGCTGACAGGACTCCTGATACTACTCTCCTGGTGCGCGCGCTACAAGATTGGACAAGCACCCCCTGGAAGACAGTTGCAAGTATACTCAACCCCAGCAACATGCCTTGACTCCAAGACAAGGTATAGAGGGAGGCAATAGCCCTCCCAAGCTCATTCTCAAAGTCCAATTCTTGTTGATTTAAGCCAAACATGGCTGCAGTTAGGCAATATTTTTAAAATAAACCCAAATTATAAATATATGAATTTTGGGTTCTTTTATTTTATATTTAGCCAAGTTGATAGAAAACAGAACTGAGGAGCCTCCAGCTCCCAGTTCCTTCCCTATATACACATGCTAAAAGCTAAAATAAGATATAATATAAGCTTATGGTGCCATTGCCAACTTGAATGATGTTTGATGTAAACTATACAGCAGGATCGTGGAATCTTTACTCAATGGTTCTGTGCCAGTT
Organism: Massospora cicadina; assembly: GCA_022478985.1. Classification (NCBI taxonomy): domain Eukaryota; kingdom Fungi; phylum Entomophthoromycota; class Entomophthoromycetes; order Entomophthorales; family Entomophthoraceae; genus Massospora; species Massospora cicadina. Next base: position 17,838 of record JAKSZP010000073.1, on the reverse strand, counting down.
CTGATCCTCAACGGTTCTGCGCCAGTTCCATTTTGAATCCCAATTGAACCGCGAAACTCCCAAGCACCCATTTCATTCCATTCTTGATTCAAATCCAAATCAAATCTCGAAACTACCCATTTTACTCGTTTTCCATTTTGTTCTGACTTGGACGCCCATCTTGCTCCTTGGCCTACTCCAAGCTCTGGCCCCTTAGGCGTCCTTGCCAAAACCAACGCCCCCTCCTCCTCCATACATACAGACACAGCCTGCCCTGTCTTACCAAAAATCAGGGCAATGTGATGCTGAGGATAGACCTCAACTGTTACACAGGTGGATATGCATCAGCAGTAATGGAGTGCCATATTCTGGATAACGTGATGAAGCAAATCGCCTCTCTCAGAGCCCACCCTACTTCCCTTATTGACAGGATTGTTTTAGCTAACTCCATGCTCCTCTCCAAAGTCTGGTTTAGAGCCCACGCCATCCCCTTCTCCCCAAGCTTCTACAAATCCTTGTACACCTTGCTGCAAGGATGGCTTTGGTCAGGCTGCCTTCCACCAGTGCAGCTAGAGGTCATGTTTGGCCCCCAACATCATGGTGGCATGGGCCTGCTTGACTTCAAAGCCCATGCTGCCAAGATCCTGGGTACCTGGATTGTGGCCATCACCACCCTACACTCCCCTCCCAACACTGGTCCCACGCAGCCCACTCCAACTTCTCCACGCCTTGGGCCTCAACAATCCATCAAACCCCCACTCCAGGATGAAATACCTTGCTTCACATACATCAGCCACAGGTCCTCACAGGACTAAAACCCACTACAAATGAATCCTCCTCTCCATGCGGAGCGCTGAGTGGAGAATTTGTATTAGCGGACATACAACCCAAAGAGGCTGCCCCTCTCCTCAGTTCACACAAGAGGTACAGGGGCTACCCATCCACAATGGCGTGATCCCCATTCGACCCCATGTCCTATCCAGGGTAGACTACCTGGACATGATGGACATCCCTTACACCATTGAGACCCAAAAAAATATCTGGAAATATGTACACCATCCTCTGTTGCAACCTCAAGTCCGCTTCCATGTGTGGCGCTGCCTGAGGTGGGTGTATCATATGGCTGAGCGCTCTAATGCTTTACACTCATCCTGTGTCATGTGTGGCCAGTATGGAACGCTGTTTCACCGCCTGGAGAAGTGCCCTATCTCTAAAGTGATATGGCGCAAAGTTCAACGTCTGCTGGGCCAGGATCAAACGCATCCCTTCAGTCTGTCAAGAGATATGTTTGCTCTATCAATGGCCTCCCCCCTTCTGCCCTCCCTTCATGCTTTGGTGGTTGCAATCGCCATGTGGACCATCCACATAATTATCTTAGATGCCATCGCAGGCTCCACCCCCACCCTCCCAGAAGTGGTCCACAGATTCCGGTCCCATTTGGTGGACCACTTTCAAGTGTGGATGTTTGGATACCTCCCACTGCGTCGCCGACAGCTGGTCTCTTCCTGGTTCCCAGTCTGGTTCATCAAATCAGACCCCTTCCTCCACACATGCTCAATTGTGGCTATGGCCCCTTCACACGTTTTCTCCCCCTCCCCATAAGTGGCGCTCCCGCTGGCAACAAGAGATAGCATCACTTCTCTGGGGTGCCTCCCCTTGGTACTAAGTTTTGTCTCTTCTGAGTTATATTCAGAAGTGTCCGTCCCATGGTCAGCCTTCCCCACAATAAATTTAAAATTTAAATTAGGAAATATTCAAAAGCAGCCTATCAGTTAATTTGAGACTCGCATCACTTTAATGCAAGGGCTGATGGGGATGTAACTGTTGGGAAGACAAAACCATTTGGAAGGGATTTAATTAATTGGGCCCAATCAGAAAGGGGGAAAATCTTTTCACCCTGAGGAGCCCCCACCAACCCTATAAAAGAGGCTGGTTGTCGTGAGGGGAAGTGAACTAAACTGGTGGTGGCCAGGGAAAGAGCCTCCGAGGGACTCCCCTGAATTTGCCGCATAGGTGGCACAATCTGATCAGTCAGACTTGTGGTATTTGCCCAAGTTTTATTAATATTAGTATTAAAAGTGTTACCCCAATTAATAGGGTTCCACTGAGAATCAACCAAGGTCTTTTGGCTGATTTGGTCTTCACTTACATCGAAACCACTCTTTCCCATACCTCAGACTTGTAAATGTCTGACACCAGAAAAGGGCCAAGAACAATACCAATGCCACACCAAGCTCACTGGTTGAGCTCATGATTCAAAGCCAATACTTTTATAATTTTCAATAAAGTGATATTTCTTTGTTAGCAAGCAATCTTTTTTATTTGATTTTCTATTTTTTGTAGAAGACACAACTGGCATTTCAGAGCCACAACATCCTTCAATAAATAGTGATCTACAAGTATTGAGTAAGCTCCTCCTATGCTAGGCTCTCTCAAACACCATCCAGCACATCACTTGTGAAGACTCCAAATCCCACCAGATCATCATCCATGCCATGCATAAGCCCAATGTCATTTCATGGATGCATTTTGTTTTCAGGATGTCAAATTTCACTAGCTCTGACTTCCTCAAGTTTGAGGCCCTTTGGATTAAAGCAACATTTGGATCAAACGCCACCTGATCTAAAACAATGTTTAGATCAGGTGCCTCCTGATCTGTTACATGTTTGAAAATAATTAAGTAGTTACTAACTAAGTAATAGATGCTATAAAGTTAACCACTAGCTAATACAAAAAATCTAGAAACCTCTATTTTATTTTTTATATATGTCTTATTTAAACTGGTTTAAAACTGTACAATAAAATAATTATAAGCAAAGTAATAAGCTTTTTAAATTTAAATGCCTTTAAGAAAAAACTTCATGTGCCAGATACAATTCTATATAGTCTTATATAAAAATTTGGGCAAAAGTATATATGTATTTATCAAGTTAATTAATTTATAATTTGTTTAAATTATAATCTATTTAAAGTATGAAGTTTATTTTTTAAATTTTATTTGAGGTGGGCTGACCTGGGGACGATACCGCACCGATTAGGGAAGTGAAGAAAATGGGAAAGGAGGATGAAACCTGGAAAACCTCCATGCGCGGCGTATGATAGGCCAGGAACTCCATGGACCGCCTTTGCTATTTGCTATCTCGGTTCAGGGCATTGGCGCGCAAAACCAACACAGTCAAAATCGGACCCCTACCCAAAGTCCATTACCGGGATCGAACTCGGGAGGCAGAAGTATGAAGTTTATTAATTTGATTGATTTTATTACTACATTGCAATATAATATACTATTAACTAATAATAAAAGTATAGAAAAAATTGTTTTATTATGGTATACTATATATATACTTATTAAAGAGACTAATGATTTGATTGGTAATGTACACTCTAAGTCATTTAAAAGTTGCATTAATTAATTTGAATGTCTAAAATCATAAATATGCTAGCATAGCATTATTAAGACACCTTTAGAATTATAAGTGTAAAAAATACTTGTATCTAATGTTGGATTATGATTTATATAAATTACTAGCATCCAGATAACCATGCTTTGCTATGGTGTTTATACTTTGTTAACCCATTTGGAATAATTATAGATCTTGAGATAAATAAAAATCAGCCACTTCACCAAAAACTATCTCTTTAAAATAAGTGTTAAAGATAGCAGGAACCACCCAGCATAGGCAAACTTCTCACCTTCTTTTTTACTTTAAACTCCAAATCACTAATTCAATATGATAAGAGGAAAGAGGAGGAAATGATGTTTTGCCCTAAGCAGTATAGGTTTAGAACCTGTTATGATGTTTAGTACCCCACCTCAGCTTGTGGTTACAGAAAAAGCATGCAACAGCTCCTAGTAACCAGCTAAAACTATTGAACCTATCTAATCAACCAAATCACCAACTGCTTGCCCAATACTATCAAACCTATCAAATGACCAAACCATTGCCAACCACTCACCCAAAAACTATAAATCTATCAAATCAGCTAAATGACCATAAACTGCTTACTAAATTTATTAACCCTATAAAATAATCAGAAAACCAAACTGCTAGTCAAAATATTATCAATAAAAATGCTCACTACCTGGCTATAGAACAGATACTTCAGCTAGTCTATTCTACAGCTTATAATAGGCGCCTATGAACTAAAAACATATATATTAGATTACAAATTCTTAGCTTTTGCAGTTTAGGTGACATGATAAAAATTAGGGTATATCTAGATTCACAGTTTTTTGTTTTTGATTAGAAAATTGAAGTTTCAAAACCCCTACCTACTTGATGACTTAGCACTCAAAAGGCATATGCATACCAAATTTTATATATGTAGATTTTTATGAGAAACAATTTCATACAATTTATTTAGAGATTTATATCTTTTTGCACTTTTTGTAGTAAAAATTGAGAAAAAAGCTCTTGCCTACATGATAATACTATACCCAAGCTGCATATACATACCACAAATTTTTAAAACTTGTTTTTGAGAATAATATTTACTACAATTTTCACATTTAAAATATTCTATAATTTTAATTTATTAAAGTAAAATTCAAACTGCTTTTTCTCATTAAAAAATCCTAGAGCAAACAGTTTCTTAATGAAATTACAAACTTTGAATAGAAGCTCCATGCAAAATTGTAAACTCTTAGCTTTTGCAAATCTAAGAGAGACGTTGAATAAAACTGAATTTGAAGCTATAGATATGGATATACTAGAAGCTATACTGTTAACAAAGTATAATCTAATTAACTTCTTAGCATGTCTAGTTTTCTAAATTACAGTACCTATCAACTGCCATATGGCTGATCAGCTGCTTTGTAAATAAATATTGTCAAACCTTATTAAAGGATTAGCTATTTGTAAAAGGCATATAATCAATTATATTAAATATCTTTTTAATCTATACCTAAATCAACATGTCTTAAATGCTTGTAAAAAGCAAGGAAAAATCAGAAACCTAAATCCTTTTTATGCTACCAATAAAATTTGTTTACAATTAACCAGTACAAATTTCCCATTTTCCATCTTTAGTCCTTCCACATAAATATCTTTTACTTGCATTTATACTATCTGGTTACTAATATAGAATTAGTATTATCTTAATAGCATAAGCATTATGATACCAAGGTATCCATTACTTAACTATACTCAAATTGTAAAATCATATATCAAAATATATCACCCAATTATCTAAAATTGCTTAAAATTTAAAATAATATTGTATATCTTTTCATACCTTCCATACGGTTTTTAAATGAGAGACCTACAGCTAAGTTTAACTAGAAACAGAGCCAAAAACAAACCATTTTGTTCAACTTATAATGCAAAAACATGCGATGGTCAACTAAAAGCTTGATAGCAGAAGTAACCATATCCCTTTTAAACTAAGTTAAGGCAAAGGTAGACACAAGGCGTACATAAGGCAAATCATAAACCCAAGAATGTCTAAGAAATTTGGCAGGAGTTAACCCAAAAAGAGTGTGCAGATTTTTAGAGTATCATATTGGTTGCAAGCTAAAACCAAGCCAAAAAATATAACCCAGAAAGGCTTAGCAATATTTTTGGCAATTAAATTTAGACTTAAAAGGCATATAAATAAATTTTAAGTAAATAAAACTAAACTAGAAAAGTATAACACGAACAAGTCACAGTTAGAAGCATAAACAAACAATTAAAAAGCTTTGGAACTTAGCTCCGGCACTCTAATTAAGCGTAAAAAACGGTCAACAGCTCCAAACTGTACATATAGAATTGCACAAAAATTTACTCAGCCAAAAAGCACTAAACTATTGATTGTTTTTAAGCTAAGTATATATTTTCAACAACTAAAACTAGGCTCTAACCATCCTCATCCCTTTAAGAATTCTGCTTAAAATTCCATATAGCCTGACGAGAAATTTTCTTGTTTTACAAATTCCGTGAAAGCGTGTTCACATGTGCTAGTTTAGATGGACGTTGAGATGAATAGTAGTTAAAAAATTATTAAAGCGTCGTCAACCAAAAACTTAAACGTATCACCAACCAAATTTCTACGGTTATATTGAGCTCTTTAAAAGAATTCAACATAATATTCGCATATCAAGCGTCGCTATAAAATAAAACCTTACGCTTCTTTAACCCTAAACCCTATACAAGCTAGCATAATCAGAACACAAAATGAAATGTTATTCCACAATGAGTCAACTCGGCGTTAAAGACAACAGCGTAATCACCTTAAACCCGTTTTAGAGTCCAACCAAAACAAACATCGAACCAAGCAAGGTTAACTTTAGTTTGTAAAAGAATTGTATATAGCAAAGGGATACAACCGATAAAAAAGTTTTTAGCATAAGGGCGCGTTTCATACAAAAAAGGAAAACTTTGCTGCGCTGGGTTTTTAAAAAAGAAAAGCTATTCCGCTTACAAGGCTTCAAAAGAAAGGTAAAATGATCAGAAAGGATGTCTAAAATCAGGATTGGTTTAGCTCGAGATCAATCCATGTAAAAAGTAAAAGAGGAAATCCATTCTAAAAATACTTGGGGGCAAGTCAGTAAGATACAAAAGCAAATGAGTGATTTTGTAAAGTTGCCAAGAAATGAAGAGTAATGGAAATAGAATACTAAGGTCTGATTTGAAATCAATTTAAACCTTGCAGCTGCAGCTTGTAACGCAAAAAAATGACGTAATAGTTTCATAAATTCGTCTGACAATCTAATAAAAATTCTCGTGAATTAAATCTGCGCGCTGTTTAAATCTGCCAAGCCTGCCAGAGAATCAAATATCCTAGTTTCTGAGTTGATCCCTTTGTAAATTTACATTTAACCCGTACCCTTTCATTTTCATTGCTGATAAACTATATTTTAATTCTACACTTATAGAAATAAGCAAAATTGAAAATTGGATATAGTATGGGGAAAGTTCAAAAAGTGAATAATAAAAAGGTTCCGAAAGTTGACAAAATTCCAGATATCCGTATCGATTATGGGGATCAAAATGGGCTGGATAATTTTTCAAGTGATTTAACTGCCCTTCAAGATGTTTTGACAGTTGAAAAAGAAGAAAATAAAAGTGAAAAGGGGAAAGCTAGGAACCCGGGCTCTTTGGTGGCGACAAATACGTTATTTGTAAGTGGTCTGCCGTACAATGCTTGCGATGCAGATCTCGAGAAGTTTTTTGAAGAAGTTGGCCCATTAAGGCAATGCTTTGTGGTTAAGCGCTCCAAAGGTACGGCTTCGTTGTTAGTACAGCATATTTCGGTATTGATCCTTAACCTTGATATTATGCATTTTATCTCATCTTTTAAAGTGCTTTTACTTCAGCTCTTTTATCTAGCTTTTACTAGCTGAAGTTTCATAATTTATAGATTGCGAGACCGAGGAAAACCAAGCTCCATTGAATCGAGGGATTGGTTATGTGCATTAGTAAACAATTGACAGCGCCTAGTATATTTTGTTGCCAGGCTTACTATTTTATAGCTTTCCGTCAGATTTTAACGCTTTTATTTGATTTTTAAGTTTCTGGTATCTCGAGATATTTCTAAAATAATTTTCGTTGTGTTATTAGCCCAGTTTGTACTGCGACACCAAAATTGCTATTAGCAACTTGTGTTAATTTTAGTTGCTTTTCGTTTTAGAGTTCTTAGCCTGAACGGTATTTGTTGAATGCGTTGCAGGAAAGTTAGTTGTGTTAACTGAACCCTAGTCTATTTTCTGAATGAATTTTAAATCTTGGTTTAATTTTAACTTTTTCCAGCGCACTGAAAGAAGATGCCGAAAAGGCAATAGCTACACTTTCTAAAGTTAAATTTATGGGGCGACCTCTTAAGCTTGAATATGCCAAACGCAGACCTAGTAAGTGAAAACTTTAGTTTCGGTATCCTTAGTCTGGGACAGCCAAAAAAGATAGGGAAGCGAGATTGCATGCACTCAAACCCAACGTTCTAAAGCCGGCCCACCCTAAACCAAAGCCCAAAACCAATGAGCGGGAATCGGATAGGACGGTTCTGCTCCTTAACATTCCAGAAACTATGGGCAAAGCCCGTTTAACCAAATTTATGGCAGATTTGAACATCAAGCCTATGGGGATCTTTTATAAAAAGGGGCTAGGTAAGCAAAGATGATAGCGAAGCTTAAGTTTAGCGCGGGCGGTGTATGAAACTGTCGAATTGGCACAGCTTGCCTCATCAAGGATTCAAAATCAAAAAGCCGATGGGCAAGCGCTCCGCGGGGCGATTCTCACCAACCTCCTCCTCAAGGTATGTTTTTGAATGGGCAAGGTTAAGGCTTTTAGACCAAACATGCCCGTGTCATCATCCACAATCTCCCATTCAAGGTACTGTATTCTCCCAAGTATTAAACCAATAGCTTCGTGAATTGGAACTTGAGAAGCTTTTTGACCAGTATGGCCCGACGATAGAAACATACTTGCCCAAGAAGCCTGATGGCTCCAAACAGCTTCTTGGGTTTGGGTTTGTGCAGTTTTTGAATAGAGAGACGGCAGAGAAAGTAAGCTTGCTAAGCTGAAGACTTTTATCTGGATAGGCGGTCGAAGGAATGAACGGCTCGGAGCATTATGGTCGCATTATCGACGTCAGCATGTGCGTTTCTCGTGCACAGTACAGCGTCACTACAGAGAAGGATGCTGAGGTTCCTGGCGAAGATGAGATAAAGCCCTTTGAAAGCTCGTTTTATGAAAAGGAGGTTGAAGATGTGTTGGAGTCTGAAAGCGAAAGGAGCGAAAGTGAAGTGGAAGAGGAGAACGATGAAGCCGAGCCTCGAAAGCATGTCATTCCCCCGAATGCACCCTGTTTGTACGCAATCTTCTATTTGAGACAACGGATGAAGAGCTCTACAACAAGTAAAGTGCGCTGAAAATGGGGGGACTAAATTTAAGGTTTTCCGAGTTTGGCAAGCTCCGTTATGCTCGCGTCGTCTTTGATCGCGCTACTGGTCGCCCTAAAGGCACCGGTTTTGTATCGTTTGTCAAGCCATCTGATGCTCGTGAATGTCTCGCCTTGGCCAGCCAACTCAACTTCCAAGCCGAGGCCTCCAAGGTAAGCTTGTGATTTCGACGCAACTACCACTCCTATGGATCTCGGTCTCCAAATCCATTATGGTTCCTGAAGGCCCTAAGAGCATTGCTGAGCGCTTCACTCTGGCCGGCCGTTTGCTCTTGGTTACTTCTTCCCTTTCTAAGGACAAGGCTAGTGAGGTGAGCGGCCCACTTAAAAACAAAGCTAAGGAAGACCGTCGCAACTATTATTTGCTGCGGGAAGGGGTCATTTTTCCTGAGAGTGCTGCAGGCAAACTACTAGCCCCTAAGGAACTTGAGCGTCGCAAGGCATCCTACGATCTACGCCGCAAACAGTTGCAAGCCAATCCTTCCCTCTTTATCTCTAAGACTCGTTTGTCGGTTCGTAATCTTCCGCTAGACTTGGACGACAAGGGCCTCAAAGCTCTTGTCATTAGCGCCCTTGATTACTTTAAGTCTGAAGTTCGGGATGGTCGCCGCCAGCATCTCAGTGATAAGGAAAAGGAGGAGGGATGGGACAAGAAGCTCCGGATCGTCCAGGTAGCTTAATAACGCAGCTGAAGCTCACCTTTCTTAGGCCAAAATTGTTCGAACTAAAGAAAAGGTTGACCTGGCCACTGGCAAAGAAAAGTCAACTGGGTTTGGCTTTGTTGAAGTTGGCCATCATGCTCATGCCTTAGCCATCCTGCGGTATCTCAACTGCAACCCTAACGTGTTTCCCTCTCAAAGCGCCCAGTCAACTGTTACTGGCAAAGGAAGGCTCCTGACAGTTGAATTTGCCATTGAAAATAAGCTTGTTGTCAAACGGCGGGAGGAGCGGAAAAAACGTGAAATGGCAGCTCATGAAAAGTTGAAAAAACGTCCAGTCACTGAGGAGATTGAAGCTAGTCCCACCAAAGTTACGCAATTAGTTAGTAAGAAGCGTAAGCATGCTATCAACCGTGAAAAATGATATCTGCCCCTGGATTTTTTTGTATATTTTACTAGCTAGTTTGCCTACAAATATAGATTTTTTTCAATTATCATTTTTCTAGGTCAAAATTAATTTATACTTTTTATTTTAGCCTTTTTTACTTCAAATTCTTTATTTAAACCAAACATATAAGCTCCTAATGGGTAAAGTTTCTCAACCTTTGTCATTATCACATAGCTTGTAGTATATATTTCAGATACAATTCAATCTTGTAATAAATATAAAAATGGGTTGCAAATATTATTTCTTCGAATTTAGATGGAGCTGTTCCTCACTTGCTGCTTTTAAAACGTTTGCTGATATTTGTCAAAAATCGTCCAAATCAATTTTTAAAAAATTAGATGGCTTCAATTCCAATTGTATAAATATACTAGTCGAGTTACCCAGCGTTGCTCAGGTCTATTTATTCTCTGACAATTTGAACTGATTAATTTAGGTTTTATATCATAGATAACATGAAACTGCTTACTCCTATCCATTGAACATATCAAATCAATTAACCTCCAACCACTTACCCAGTTCAGTTAAACCTACCAAATCAATCAAAAACTACCAACCACTTAGCCAAAATTAATTAACCCTACTGCATTACTAATACCATCAAACCACTTGGCAAAGCCAAAGAATCTATCATAACAACCAAACACCACCAACCACTTAGCCAAAACTAATTGAATGTAAGAAACAATCAAATTTCACTAACACATCAGCCATATTAAATTAAGCTTTATTAAATCAATCAAAAATCACCAACTCTCAGCTTAATTTAATTTAAATATCAAATCAATAAAAGACAACCAACCATTTACCCAAAATTATTAAATTATTGAATTGATCAAAAAGCATCAACCATTCAGCAAATTTAAATTGAACTATTGGATTAATCATTTGCCCAACTTCCCAAAGCCCGCAAAGAAGCTGAAATTCTTGTCACGGCATTTGTTGAAGCGCTTTATTGTGCTAATCTTAATGAGGAGGTAGAAAACTCATACTACACCGACTTCCACCCATACTACGTGGATGCCCCAACGCCCTGGCTCTCCGTTTCGATCTGCTACTTTAATCAAAATCCCATGATCGAGGTGCATATGTCTGAGGACCAACCCACAAACCCCCCTCACCCTCTGCCATAGTGGGTTAGCGGTTTCCACTCCCCACCTGGTTAGTAGTTTTATTTCTTTCCGTTCATTTTTGAGCAGTTTTTTTGTTTTGATTTTGGTATTGTCCATCCCCTGGTCAACATACCTCAAATAAATTTTAAATATATTGGTTTAATCAAATACCACCAAGCTTTTAACTAAACCAACTCTATATTTAAATTACCTTGTGTATATATTATATATTATTTTAACTACTGAACTAACTTCAACCTAACATGCACAGATACCTTGAAAATTAGGGAAATTACTTAAAAAGTATTTAAAATCATATTAAAAAGGCATAAAGTAGGTATATCTAAAGGTAAATGGACAATTGATAATCAAGCTAACATACCCTAAGGTATAAGTGCTTAAATTTAACTTGCTTGAGGACTACTCAAAAATGCAGAACTTAATATCATATAGTCCAAAGAAAACCAAAATACACTTGGATACACAATAAATATTAAATAGCTTTTATTTCTATGTTAGTTCAGCCTATTTTTAGGTTTTTAACTAATACTTGCAATATCAGTCTTAAGTTATCTATATAATATATATATATAGGTATAGATTTTTACAATTATATAAAATTAAACTATATTGAGTCTTTTTGAAATTTGAGATGATTTTCTTTAACCTCATGAGTACTTATTATTTAATGCACTGTCTGAGCATGGTCACTGTTTAACCAATAAAATCATCTACTAATTCAATGCATTGCCTAAGCATAGCCACTGGCCAATCAGATTAATAGGATTATATATACATACACTCATACTTTTCTATTTTATATAAAAAGATATAGATAGATTGTGTATTACCTGGCATTGCTCAGGCAAATAAACAAATGATTCAAATTAAACATTTTAGATTTTATATCATAGATAAACCAATAAACAGCTTAGCTAAAACTATCAAACATACCAAATCAACCAATCACCAAATGCTTAGTAAACCTAAACTAAACTTGTTGTAACACCCAAAGCTACTAACAACTAACCAAACCCAATTAACTATTAGATCAACCAATTACTAACCACTTACTATAACCATCAAGCTAACTAATCAACCTAAAGCTATTAACTGCTTGGCAAAACCATTTAAACTATTAAATCAGCCAAATATCTAACTGCTCAACCATATTGATTTACTGATTAACATTTAAAAATATATAAAAATTTTCATTTCTTACACATAAAATTTTATATTTACTATAATGAAAATGGCTCTAATAATGTCAGGAGAGTATCTATAACTCTCCAGTTCTCTGCATGGTGGTGCATGGTGCACAGGCCTAATTCAAGTGAACTAGTTATCAGTATTATGAGTATAATAGCTCCACAGAGGGTGCTTAAGATAAAGTGACATAATGTGAGAGTGGTTAACATGGTAAACATCAATAGTAATTAAACAAATAGCAAAACTTAGCTATGCTCCAAAGAGCCATATATAACCATGCTTTGAACAGGGCTAGAGTGCACGGGTGCCTTGGGCTGGAGGAAACCTGGACAGCCCAGTGGTATACCTGATGCTGTTGTAATTTTAAAGCAAATAAATTGGCTAATGTGTTGTGAGACCTCTTCAAAGAGGTCCATGCACAGGTTTGCCCAAGTCAACATAAATAAAAACTGTAACAAATGGGGTATTTTATTATAGGGAAGATGACCAACAAGAAAGGTTGGTCTCAAAAAACATATCCAAGCTAACTTGGGAAAATCATTGATTGGAGAAAGTGGTACTAAGCCTTGGTGCACCAATAAGTGCATGCTTCCATCCAACTGGTTAACATACTTTGAATTGATCTTACTTGAGTGAATGATTAAAGTTGAACCTGACCTGATTTAGCAATTTCATAAATTAAATGGGCTTCAAACCCCCATTCGCTGATTAACTGAATTGAGCCATCATCATTTAAAAGACAGCTTATTTGCTTTAATGCAAGAGCTGAAACAAGGGCTGGGTGTTGTGCACCTCACTTATACCAACCTAGTTGTACCTGGCCTGTACCTAGCATTGGTCCAAGGTGTGCTTTAGGTTAGAAAGGTCCTGCAACTTGACCCTTTGAACCTCCTGCTACCCAGCCTTGTCCTTGCTGTTGGTGCTTTCAATTAGGTCATTTAAACATGATAAATAATTTAGAGACCTTTGTGTACATGCAAGCAACAAGATAACAAAATTTTATTATATTGGAAAATGGTATATGAACACATATTACAAAGGATCAAATAAAGAAACATTCATTTTTAATTGCTTTTTTTAACCTTTAATCTTATTTGTTATAGTATCTTACATCCTTCATTTAACACACTTCCTTTACCTATTGATGAAATTTTTCATAGTTACTAAGGTTGGATGACAATATAATATTCATTATAATCTTCTAAATTTTTTTATAGAAAAACTAAAAGTTTTATATGTAAGAATTGAAAATTTTATATGTTTTTAGTAGTAATTAGTATAATGTTATAGCTGAGAAGTTTAATATTCAGTTGATTTAATAGTTTAGATAGTTTTACCAAGTGGTTGAGGGTAATTTGGCTAATTATCAAGTTAATTGTTTTAGTAAGTAGTAAGTGATTGGCTGATTTGATAGTTTAAATGGGGTATTTAAGCAGTGGGTGGTTTTAGGGTAATTCAATAGATCCAATAAGTTTTGGGTGAATGTTAATTAGTTTTTGTTTAAGGTTTGTCAAATTTAAGAAATATCACTTTGCTTAAAGGTATAAGCTGATAAAAGGTCAAAAGTAAGGTTAAAAGGCATAAAATAGCCTTTAGTTCTCTACATTAATATATATAATAAGATAAGATTTAGACCTATGAGCTAGTTTAGTTTGTAGCTCATAGTAATAAAGGTACTTAGTTTAAGTGACTTTAGTTAATAAGCATACTTAATTTATTTAATTTTTTTATACATATAAAATAATTTATTTTATAATATATTTCACTTATAAAAGCTTATGAAGTAAAAAATTTAAATAAAAAATATAAATAAATAAGTTAAATGTAAATTGAATGAAATGAATCAAGTAATTAAAATGAATTAAATTTACAAATAAAATGAAATAAAATAATTAAATTATATATAATAAAAAAGTTTAAGCTAGGAATTGAGCTTGCAGCTCTAGCTTAATCTTAAGATTAATCATTAATCATTAATCATTTATTATTTTTGGTTAGTTCTGGGTAAGAATTTTAGTGAACTATTCAATTTATTTGCTAATCCTCAACCACTTGGCCAAATAAGTAACAAATCAGATTGATGAGATCATATATATATACACAGACATACTTTTCAATTTTTGACCAACTTTGAAAAAGGAGGTTATCAATTTGACCTGTATGCTTAGTTTTTTTTGTTTTTTTTTCTGTTTGTTTGCACATAACTCAGAAAATACTAAACCAATTTGGATGATCATCTTCAAAAATAGAGGATGCTCTAACTTAGGTCCCATTTTACTTTTGTAAGTATTGGTCAAGTATCTGACCATTAATTTAGTAAGTATACCAAAATGGGCTCAGAAGCGATGGATACTTGTGGGACTAACATAACTCTGAATAAACTTAATTCTGGCATTAGTGAAGCAATAGCTTTGAAGCACTTTTGATAATGACCTATGGCTTGGTGGTATGTTCAAAATTCAGGCAGTATGAGATCATAGCAGGATGAGCTTAAATTATTATAGATGGCTATTGTTTTTGTATAATTTGACCAATAAACTCATCTAAATTTGATAAAATGAATCATTTTAATAGCAATCAATAAATTTACCATAAATTGCTAATAAAAGCAACCAAATCTAATAAAATGAATTACTGTAGATGGCAATCAGTAAATTCAGCATATGTTGAACAATAAAATCATCTAAATTTAATAAAATGGAGTGTTGTAGATGGTGATCAGTAAATTTAATAAGTTTTGACCAAGAAATCAACTAAATTTAATAAAATGAATTATTAGTATATTTGTTATAAGATACTATATAAAATATATTATATTTAACTGAGGTAAGCCAACCAGGGGATGAATATTACCAAAATAAAACTAAAAATTATAATAAAAAATAACAATTTTCAACAAAACGCCCAAAATGGATGGATTGATTGAATCATACCTAACAAAATATCCAACCAGGTGGGCAGCAAATACTGCTATCCCTCCATGGCAGATGGGGAGGGGGATTGGGGGGCTTGTCTTCAGCTGCATCCATCTCATCCCAGAATAGGGTGCATGTTAAGGCAGATAGTAAGGGTGTGGGGGCATTGGCGGCATGGGGTTTGAGATCCTTGATGACTGGAACTTCCAAATAGTTGCCAGCCATCATTATACCAACAATATATTTGGCCAAAGTGTCTTCAGCTTTGAGGTGGGCATCTGGGAATTTAATGAATGTGTCTATGTTGGCTCAGGTTATTTTTGCTTTCAGATTCCGTGCTACTGTTATCATGTTCTGGATGGCTTCAGTGATGTTTTTGTGCAAAGTTTTCATATTGATCTTAATTTGTGCAGTAAGATTTTTGGGGATGATGGGAGGTGGAATTTATTCTGTGAGTGCAGCCACAGATTTGGTGGCAGCTTTGAGAAGTGGACGGCAATCTGGTGTGGCAGCTGCTTCTACAGCAAGCTGGTGATCGCTGTAGAATGGTTTTGGTGTTAGGTTGTGGGACATATTTCTGAGGCGGAAATTTGGCATCCCATTCTGCATTACAGAGCTGCTTGACTTGCAGCGTCGGTTCTTCAATGATGTTACCTGATTCATCAATTTCATCCAATAACTCCCATGAATTTTGGTTTAATTGGATTGAGGAATCAGCGTATGGTTGAATTTTGTTTGATTTGTTTGTGGATGCATGGGATTGAACTGGGTCCAATCCAATGTTTGGTTTGATGAATTATTTATGGCATTGGGGCAAGGTAGATGCTGATTGGTGGCTGTAGGTGCAGCTGCAGCATCAGACATTGGAGGGGAAGGTAGGATTGTACCCCATGTCAGAGTTGGTGCAGGGTGGGCAGCGGATTGGTGGGCATTGGGCAAACTTTTGGCGTCAGCAGAAGTTTCTGAGTATGGGCATTTGCATTTTGAGTGGTCTAACTCAAAGCAGGATGGACAGATCATCCGTCCACCCTCAATGTGGTGTCATGTAAATGGCTGATAAAAATTAGACTGGGCTCTCAGTCAGGGTGTGTGAGCACCCAGCGGAGAGCCCAGAATGCCAAGGGTACAGCAGTCCATGTGACTAGAAGAAGGGGGGATCTAGTGGGGACATGAGGAAAGCAAATGTTTATAAATGTACTGAAGGCCCCCAAGGCAAACCAGATGGTTGCAATGGGGGCAACTGCGAGTCTTGCGGGGGCAACCCCCAAGGGTGGGAGAGGTGGGAGGATGATTACTTCTCCAGGGTGTGCAGTTGCTGGCCTTTGGTTATGGGTAGGTGGGCCTGTGCACCAGAGAGGGGTGGCACAGGACCCACCACATGGATAGGGGTGCTGTCAGAGAGGAAAATGGACCTGCGATGAGCGTTGGGGCCAAGTACCCCTTGGTCAGGGTACTCTGGGCCCCTTAGATAGGTGGGATCAATGATGGACAAGCTAAGTGTGGGGGCTGAGCTTGCGGGCATTGGGGCGGAGGCGCCCTGAGGCTACTCTGATAGGGGGGCGTTTTCAGGAAACCTGACGGCAAAGTGAATGGATAGGTTCACATTTAATGGATATGTGAAAATGGACAGAGAGTCAACTCCATCATTGAGAGTGAGGCAGTTTACCGCGGATATGATCCACCACTGCGTGGCAGGGTCAAGCAACTGGATAAACCAATTGGCAATCATCAGGATGATAATTTGGGTGTCAGCATGCTTTACCAGATCGATTGGCAGAATTTTGAACAAAAAAAACAAACAGGTGGAGTCCACGACAAGGCGTTTGGAGTATTCAGCTTTATTTTGGCACAAAGCATGAGGAGAATAGAGAATGAACTGACAACTGCCCATTGGCAGGGCATTTGCCTAAAGTATTGGGCAAATCTTATAATGGGGATGCTAGGGTATTGGGTGGTTGGGAATTGGCAATGGGGTTTGGTTGGCTGGCGGGTGGGGGAGTGGATGGATGCCCAAAATCTTGGCAAAAATCAAGAAACATTTGCTGATTTTCCCAAATTTTTGGGGCCAGATCAGGTCAATGGTACCAATCTGGGCCTTGACCATTTGAGTCAGGCAGCTCACATAGATCAGATTTCCCAGATTCATCCTGGGGGGCTGTGGCCTTAGTGCTCAGTTGTCTGCAACCCGGTATGGACTCTTGATTTGATTGTCTATGCAATCCAAACTTCTCAGATCCGTTCCAGGGGGTAGGGGCAACTGGTCTGAGTCACTGGTGGCCTGGTTCAAAACCCTAATTGAGTTCTGATTTGACTCTCAGACCTGACCAGTCCAGACCAGCTCCATTAGCCCAGAATTTGCATACCAGGCTCCAATACCTGCGCTGGCTGTTTCTTCAAAATTTTGGTAAGTTTTTCCTGGTGAGTGAGGGGTCCCAGGGGCCCACCCATGGCCCCTGGCCTGCATGATCTCCTGGCAGGTCCCCTCTATTGATTTTACCAGGGTTGGGGAGAGGTGGAGGGGAGAGATCTGAATATCTCTAGGTGGAAGGGCAGTCACCCAGCGCTCATCAACCATGTGCGCCAGGTCACTCAGCTGCAACAAGGGGTCCACTTGGGCCTTTGGCCCCTTTTGGTCTGAAAGG